>JAJPUD010002605.1:0-59656 GCA_023553655.1 Myrmecobius fasciatus
TAAAGAAAGAAAGAAAGAAAGAAAGAAAGAAAGAAAGAAAGAAAGAAAGAAAGAAAGGAAGAAAGGAAGAAAGAAAGGAAAGAAGGAAGGAAGGAAGGAAGGAAGGAAGGAAGGAAGGAAGGAAGGAAGGAAGGAAGGAAGGAAGGAAGGAAGGAAGGAAGGAAGGAAGGAAGGAAGGAAGAAAGGAAGAAAGGAAGAAAGGAAGGAAGAAAAAGAAAAGTAAAGAAAAGAAACAAGTCAATTTTAGAAGGTAGATTAAAAAATAATAACAACCATCAATCTCTGATCTGATCTGGAAATGCCAGTCAGTGATCTGTGTGCGTGTGTGTGTGTGTGTGAGGGGGGGTATACACACATGTACATACATATATATTTGTGTATACATATAAGCATGCACAAGTGTATAGATAACTACATATACATATATAAACAAATACATAATGTGTATGTATATATACTGTATGCATATGTGTATATATGTTTTTATATGTGTGCATTTTTAATGAAAAAGTAATATCTAGTTATATGAGAACTGAATTCTAAAGCAGATTACTTGGAAAATCTTGACTTCCTTTTCCCCCCTTTTCTTTCCCTCACTGTCAAACTAGGAACTTTTCCAATAGGAATACATCATTCCTAATGGAATTCTTATTATATGTAATCCTTCTCTTAATATTTAGAATTTAATTTCAGTACTAGTAATAAACTTATCATGAATGATGGGGAGCAAACTAATTGTCAATATCACATGCCCGAGTTTCTTCTTTTTTATGCATTGAACAAGCATTTATTAAATGCCTACTATTTGCTAAATGCTTTATGACATTATAGTCATTGTGATACTTCATATATGCTTTAATTCTTTTAATTGTTTAGTGAACTGTCTCTATAGCAAAATCAGGTTATTCATTAGCTTATGTGAAAAGCTCTCCACCTGAACACCCAGATGCAGTAGGGAAGTCAATCTATGGATTGTTAATAGGGTTAAATTTGGAATGTTTAGTTTCCAAGTAACTAATGATAACAAACAAAAGACAGCCACTTTTTCTTGGAGTATGCGAATGTCCACTCAGAAGCTGCAGAAATCAGTTATAAACAGCTGTTCTTTTTTATCCTCTCTTATAATCCTCTTTCTCTTCTCTCTGTTTTATTTTGTATCCTCTTCTCTCACAAAACCACAGACCATATCTAGAACATTCTGACTAGTCGTGGGTGCCACATTTTAGAAGGGACAATGATTAGCTAAAGAATATCCACAAGACTGTAGCCAGTAAGGGGAAAAGAAACTTTATTATAGGAAAACTGATTTTAGAAACTGAAGATTCAGCCTTAAGAAGAAAAAAGCCTAAAAGGATATAGATTTCACTGTCATTAAGTTCTGTAAGGACTATATTATAGAAGAAAGAATAGACTCATTTTATTTGTCCCCATAGAGGATACACTTAGAAATAGAGTGGAAAATTAGACTTTGATATGGTGGGGGAGAGTAATGAAGGGCAACTTTTTAACTACTAGGAGTTCTCTAAAAGTAGAATGGGCTGCCTAGGAAGTAGGGAGCTCCCCTTCACTGAAGGTCTTAAGGAAGAAATTGATTGATCACATTGGAGCTATTGAAACAGGACATCATTTATTTTTCTGTTTTGATAGTTTGACAAAAAATAATAATGGCTTTACATAGAAGGGAATAGGTAAAATTAATTAAAGGAGCTTAATACATATGTTTTGTGAATGGAAAGTGTACAGAGCTTCCCTAAACTACCATCTGATACAATTTAATATCATTATTCTGCCAGTGGTGCCATATGGCCATATGGGATGGAATGTCACATTGCAATGAATTGAAACTTTGGATGATCCAATACCCATGACAGTTATAGACTGTAACCAGTGATGACTTGTATACAAGAAGTGTCATATAAGATTTCGCTCAGGAAACATGACTCTTTTTTTCTAATCCTAAATATCCTGTATCTTTGCTCTATTTTTTGTTTCCTAACTAGTCTTAAAATATCAAAGGTATATGTTATATCTTTTCCTTTCTTTTTCTCAGTGCAGTTTTGGAAAGTATTAAGTCTTTTATGCAGACTACTTCATGAGTCGCTTACTAACTACCATATCTGTAAATATACAAACTATTTTGTAGTCTTGCTATTTTTAAAAGCATGTGGGTGTGGGAAATGATGAGTGAAGTCAGGGTGATGCATGATTATACATATACAGACATAAATACACACACATATATATATCTACATACATATATGTGTATGTACGTAAATGTATAAAAACAAATTAACAAGAGGGCAGGCTACCATCTACTGTGCCTGTGATTTGGCTGTGATTTGTTTTTTATTTCTACTTTTTAAATTCCTCCTGTCCTAGATTCAAACAGTAGAAGAATCATAAAAATTATAGGATTTTAGAGTGAAATCCTAATTTTCTCATTTTCCAAATGAAGAGTCTGAGTCCTAGGGAAGATAAAGACTTTCGACAAAACAAATGGCTAGTTAGTAGGATCAGATGCTTTTTAAAAAAATGTTGTTTGTCTTGATCTCTAACAATGTTTTGCTCACCCTTTCTATCCAACCTTATTTCCCAGTATTCCCTAATTTGAAACATGATCTCCATCCAGACTGGTCTTATACACCTCAACAACATTTCAGCAAACATATGCTTGGGTGCTATAAATGTGTAGTGGGTGAAATTAACTGATTTTCTCTTTGTTTACTTTTTTCAGTGAATCTCGAAAGTTCTGGTTGCAGAAATGAAGGATGATAATTAATCAGGGGTGAAAGAAAAATTATGGGGTTACAGTTGAAAGCACATAGACTTGAAAGTCAGAGGACTTGGATTCAAATCTCACTTCACATGCTTATTACCCTTATGACTTTGGGTAAACCATTCAGTTCTCCTGATTTTCAGATTCCTTTGCAAAATGAGAAGGTTGGATTCAACAGCCTCTAAAAATCCTTGTAAGTTTAGATCTGTGATCCTGTGCTTCTATGATTTTTATGTCTTTATTGGGTGGGTATAATAACTCATGCTATTTGATATACTAAGGAATAATGATTTTTCATTTTGCTGTTGTTCAGTTGTTTGAATTGTGTCTGATTCTAAATTATTCCATTTGGGGTTTTCTTGGCAAATCTACAGGAGTTGTTTGTCATTTCCTTCCAGATCATTTTACAGATAAGGAAACTGAGGCAAACAAGGTTAAGTGACGTGCCTGGGATCACACAGCTAGTAAGTGTTTGAAGCTAGATTTGGATTCATGAAGATGAGTCTTCCTGATTACAAACCCAGTGCTCTGTCTACTTCACCATCTAGATGCCCTTGATACTTGCTTTACTGTCAAGTCAAATCAAGACATGTATTTATTAAGTACCTATCATGTGCCAGGTTCAGTTTGTTTACAGAGAATACAAAGAAGACAAAAACAGTCCCTGCCTTCTAGGAGTTTGAAGTCTAATGGAGTATTACTGATTGTTACTCCTTCCAGAGTCACAGATACTGTTACTTTTTCCCCAAAATGTTTTCAGCTTAAAAGGGAGATTTCCACTTCCTAGCACATAGGTAATGATTTTTATCAGTTTACATAGAGACTAAATTGAGTTGACTCATCTGGAAAGATCTCTTGGGTTTTCTTTTGAATATAAAGTCTTCTTTTTAGCATTCTTGTTTAGTGTAGAGAGAAGAAAATAGAATCTTATGGACATTTTTTGGATCTCTAGAAGTATTCTTATTACTTGTGGCAGTCTAATGTGGACAGGTACAGACTATAATGGATGTTTGGAGATCAGGGGCACTCTCCACATCACCTACCCACCCCCACCAACTCCAAAGGTAGCATGCTACAACTGAAATTGAGAGTAAAAGTCTTCATGAATGAAAGGACGGAGGCACTTTGTAAATTTTGACACTGGCCCAGACCTTGGATTTATCAATTAACTTTTTATCTCTAACATCTGACTGTAAATAGTAGTCCAGACAGAATTTGTCAAAGGATTTCTTTAAAACTAATATCAAATGCCACCTTCTGCCCTGGGCCTTTCTTAACTCTCCCAGATTTTAATACCTTCTTTTATAAAACCTTATAAGGTTCCTTATATCTCTTTTGTATATATTTTATCTGTACCTATTTATATGTATACTGTCTCCACCATTAAAATGTAATTTCCTTGAGGACAAGAACTTTTTTTGCTTTTTCCTTTCTTACCAGCACCATCACAATGTTTGACTCTTAGTAAGCATTTTATAAATTTGTGTCAATTAGTCTTGTCAGTCCTAGAAGAACAATTGTAGAGTTTCACTTGGCTTCTTAAAAGAAAGATACTGAATACATGCAAATGAGAGAATTTAAAGGAGGCTGAAACAAATGACTTCTAAAATATTTTGAAATAAAAATTTATAGTCGAATTCCTATATTTATGTCCGTCATGGCCTTACTAAGATAGTTCTAATTGAAAGCTCTGTTGGGAGAATCAAGCTCTACTAGTTCTAGTAGTTTCCCCTAATCTAGAAGGGCTTCAAGCATAAGTCTAATGGTAGACTTTGTATCAGTCTTCTAATTCTAAAGATCAGCCTAAATATAATCAGTGAGACTCAGCAGCAGCAGATTACCCACTTTGATTTTTTTAAACTACAAAAATTCTTGAAAAACCAAAGAATTCAGGGTTTAAATCTGTATTTGTAGAGGGAATATACTGATAAAGTCATATGACTTTGGAAATACTCAAGAATATATAATAGTTATAGAAGGTTGAAAATCTTAATAGAGATTTTGGGACTCCAAAAAGAAAACTATAGGTGCATCTTTTCAGGTTTGAGAGTACACTTGGACTTAAAGACATTCTTTTTCTCTAGCCTATAATTTCATTAGCAACTTATACCAAATTCAGCCTTTCATGGGAGGCAGCCTGATGTTAAAACATACTGGACTATATATTCAGTGCCTCTATACCCCAATTTCTTCATGTGAATAAGTAGGTTGTATTAGTTCATTTCTAAGTTCCTTTTTCAATCTAAATTCTGTCTGATCTTATGGCAATGAGGACAAAGCCAAACTTAAACTTGATTGCATCAATGGACGAGCCATTCTTTTTGAGCTAAAAGATGCCTTCAAATTGCCTGGAGTGAAAAAGGTTTATATTTAAGTGGTTATTTCTAAGAGCTGCCCGGCTTTGTGCCCCCTTTTTGTCCTAGTCTAGTCAAATGGACCTATTTGCCTCTCCTGATAAACTCAGAATCACCTGCACTTAGAGACCAGTTTGGGCTCTGAATAGATTCTAACTTGAAAAGAAGATCCTACCTCAAGACACTTGACTCTCGCTGTCAAGCTCCATCTTTGTTTTTGCTAGTTTCATTTGCCTTCTACTCCATCTTCTTGTTGTTGGTCTCTTTGCCTGGACTCCTTGCCACTCTTTGAAGAGATGCTCTGCCTAGTCTCAAGACCAATGATTAGCCCATGCTCTTAAACTAATCCTAGTCTGAGTTTCTTAGACTTTGTTCTAGCAGTCCCTTTCTGTCTAGGAAACACATCTCACCCATTTTGTATTGGCTTATTCTATTATTTTCCAAGTCTGGATATGAAGTCAGTCTCACAGTATACTATTTCTAATAAAAATAATTTTGTACATCATTGCTATTTAAAAAAAAAGAAAATTATGTTCACCTTGGGTTGGAAAAGAATTGTTAATACTGAGAAAGAATAGTTTCCTTTTTACTTGTTAAAAAAAAAAAAGTAACTTGTACAGAAATTCATGGTGTACTGATTGCTTTTCTTCAGAAGACTTCCTTTTCCCTCCTGGCCCACTGTACTTCCAGATTTGCTGTTTTTTTCCATTTCTTAAAAAAGGTAGGACTGTTCAGCAAAACTTTCCTCTGGTTCAGAGAAAAGTCTGCTGAACTTGTAATCACAGAACTTGGGTTTGAATTATACCTCAGATACTAATAATTTGTTCACATTATGAACAAATCACTTAACCATTCAGACCTCAGAAGGGACTGGACTAGATAAGCCTCTGAAGTCCTTTAAAATTCTGTGTTATAGTATAGAGCAAAGCTTCTTAAATTGTAGGTCGCAATTCCATGTGGGGTCACTTAACTGAATGTGGTAATCATGAAATTATGATTTATTATCAGTAAATATTTGATTTATATAACTGGGGTCATATCAGAATTTCTTGGGCAAAAAAAGGGTTGCAAGTAGAAAAAATTTTAAAAGCCCTGGCATGTAGTATATAGTCTATAGTATAAGCTTTAGTATCTATTGAAATCTTGAAAACTTTTTTTTCCTCTTGAATTCTATTCTTTTTGAATGTAAGAGAAATATCACATAATATAATTTAGAAATGAGTAGGCTCAATTAATAAGTAAGGTCTAGACTTAGTAAAAAGTTTTGTATGTTTTGATCTCAGGTTGAATTTCAGTTACATAGAAAATATTTGGTGCCTGAAATTTATCCTCTTTGCTATTTGCATTATGTAAAACTATTTGTAATATTCTTAATCAGTTTGTAATGTTTTTCTTAATTTACATTGCAACGTCCTTTGGAATGACAGTGAAATCTCCTCACAAATGGATACTCTGGTTCCTGTTGAACATAGTAAAAAGGAGTAGAGTCTGCAGCAAAATCCTGACTGCTCATGTGCTACATCCCCACTCTTCATGCTTGAGCTGTTTAGACATTGGTAGAATCCATTAAATGGGTTATGGAAGATGTCAAGAAAAGTCTTGACTCTTATTAGGCCAGAGCCATAAAAAACAAAATAGCAAATTATAGTTCTGAAAAAGTGGGCTCAGTCTATAAAATGTGATGTGTGGGTCTTTATGTAATACAGGTCTGTTGTATCCCTGATTTGAGATTGTTGTTGGGTTTTTTTTGTTGTTTTGGTTTCTTTTGGGTTTGTTGTTGTTGTTGTTTGTTGTTGTTGTTGTTGTTGTTGTTAGTCTTGTCCAAAGCCTTACTATAAAATTATTTCAACTAGCCTGTTATCTGTTGTCCAAGACCCTAATGCCTTCATTTTAGCAAGGTGACAGTGTATTTATATTCCATGGTAAATATTAGAACAGTGAAATATGTTTAACATTTTCATTTAAAAAAAAATTCTTGAAACTTTATTTCTTTCCCTGAAGTCATAGCACAGCTAAGGATATCAGCACAAGGGTGTAAACTTCATTTCCAGAAAAAGTAACTTAATTCCACACCTAATTCTTTTTTTAAACTTCCAACTTTTCATAATAGTGCCTGTTTGACCTGAAATTCTTCCCCATGGGCTAGTGCACATAGTATCAAATTCTCTATGGTGGAAAAGTTTTTTCTTTAAGGGAATATAAAACCCTCATGGTTGGTCATAAAGATGGTCTCTACCTCCTGTAGTTTCTGTGTGTGCAGTCTATTGGAAATCAGGCTCAATAAACCTTTGCTGCTTTCTTGCTATTTCCATCATCAAGTCTAACCTCCCTTTCTGGGGGTGGGGCAGGGAGAAATGTTAGCCCTATGTTTCTGTTAATTACAGAAACCAAGTAAAGAAGGATTAAGGCTAAGCTTTCTTTTTCACTAAATGCTTTTTGTTTTTAGCATAGAGACCCTGACAGCTTTTAGCCTAGTTCTCTGCCTCTAGGTGCTTGCTCAATAAATGTTTGGGGAATTGACTTACCCAATATAGTCTGAGGGTGATGATGATTCCCGGATGGAGTTCCTGGAATCCAGGCAGGGTCCTTGCTCTACTTGCACTCATTTTGTGTCTTTAGAGGAGTAAAGGAAAAACCATCTGGCCTTAGTCTCTGAAGGATTATATGACTCCTGGAGTATGGAAACAGTGGCCTGACTACATAAATGCAGCTGCACCAGACATACTCTATTTTCAGAAGGTTGAGAGAGACTGTTTGGAGAGCTGTGGGAATAGGGCTCTACTGGTGACATCTTTGCACAATCTTGAAACACCTCCATCTTGATTTCTGAAATCACAAGACTTTTAATAACGCCATTTCCCTGGACTTTTAAATATCTAGAGCTTGGGGAAAAGCTCAGATTCTAGGGAGGCTGAAAGGAGGAGACAGGTATTGACTCCCTTCTCAAGCCCGGCATTATCCATAGGCAGAATAAGCTTTTATTTCTCTTTCTTTCTCTTCTAGCTAGACATTTTGATGAATATTAAATTACAAATACCCTGGGAAAGAAACATCTTAAATTGTTAGTAGTCTTGTTCCCAGAGGGATAGGGACCGGACTTGTGATTTCATTAGCAGAAAGAATTCTCAGGTATGGGAAATCCCATGACCATTGCATGGAAGCTCCTTCTCTGAAATTTATAGCCTTACAGAGTTGCCTAGAACATGAAAAGGCCAAGTCATTTGCTCAGAGTCACACTGCCAGTATGGGTCAAAGGTGTAAGACTTGTGATTCTGGTTCTCTACTAGGTATGGCACTATAGGAATAAAACTCTTCCAAAAAGCAGAAAAGACAGGCAAATGACAAACATCAGTACGTCACTTAGAATTACTCCTGTATCTGCCACCATCTTTGGAGAGTAAAAATTGGTTTCTGTCAAAGCAAGAGAACATGCTTAGGACTTAATCCCAGTGCAAGATTTCCAAGTTATGACACTGCATAGAAAATTTTAGAGACTGCTGCTAATATTTCATGAACATACAAAGCAAAGGAAGAGTATGTCGTTTTCTATACAGTTTTCTAGGATTATCTTGTTTCATCTCATAGTATTGGTCAAAGTATTTAAGAAAAACCTGGGTTTGATTTACAGGATACAATTGAATTTTATTCAGATTTAACCCCTGGCACCTAGGTAAACTAACCAATCCTATTTCTTAATTGGCTAGATTTTTTTTTTATTTTTAATACATTTTATTTAGTTCTTAACTGGATTATTTTTAAAGGCCCAATTCCTCCAAATGTTATATAAACAAACTAAGTAACTAGAAAACAGAGCAAATAGTTGAAACAGTTAATAGTAAGATTTTTTTAAAGTAAACAGGCTTTTATTGAGTGAGCAAAATTATGCAGCAACTTATTGGAATGACCTTGCTTTGACTTTGGCCCAGATCTGATCTCTCTTGTATCTTGCAAAAGCTGAAAGGGAGCTGTACATAAAGACAGTGAAATACTGTATTGTTGTGGATACAATGTCCTTCAGCTAATGAATTCAGACAACTAAAATCTCATGGTCTTTAATTTTTCTTTTAAAGAATTATCAATGCTATATTAATAAAGTTACAGATGAAAGGCTAATCTATTCCAAATTGGGCCAAGGTATAATGATGCTGAAATTCTTCTCTTCTATCACCAAATTGTTTGTTAGTGAAAGGCAACTTGAAGGGGCTTGCATCCTTTGCTCAAGTTGCTCTTTTTTTCTGTTTTAATTTAGGAGGGTTTTTTCCTGTTTTTTTTTTCTTTTTAATTTAAAAGTAGTAAGATTCCAAGGCAAGTAGGAGGCCCTCCACTTAGAAGAAAATGCACTGGAGTAAAAACATTTTCTTTATGAAAGTAGTTACCACTGAGTTTTTTCCTGTTGTTGTTTTATTTTTTTCTCCAAGCCGCCCTCCATCTGTCCAGGGTGGACAGCTTGGGGGAGGTGGTTTTATTTATCTCTTTTAATTAAAAAGCACCTACTTTGTTTGTGGCTCACTTCAGTGAAGTGGGCACCTTGGTGAGAACTTCATAAAGTTTGCAGGGGCAGTTCAGCTTCAGAGATGTACTCATTCCTCTCCAGGCTGGAGTGGTAGATGGATGCCAAGTGCTAAGAATTTCTGGAATGTAGAATTGCACAGTGCTGATAAAGTTTGCTTTGTTCCCTTATGTGACTTGACCCATTGAGAAAATGTGGTTCCCTAGGAGGTTTTAATCGTTCAAAGTCCATGGTTAATAAAAGGAAAGGCCACAGCATAATTGAGCTTGTTTTCACCTGCTGCCTGAAAGATTAACTTTCTTAACCTTCCTAAGGAAGGTAAAACAACCCAAGGTTTTAAAGGGGTGATTTGTGGTGCTCTTCATAGTTATCAGTCCTAGTAAACACTGAGTATGGCTTTTTCTCCCTCCTGTCCCAGACTACTAAGTAACCTCTTCAGCAAATGGTGAGAGCCTCATGGCCATTTCATCTAAAAACAAATCCCAAGAATAGACCCACCCTCTTTCCAGTATCAACTTCATCTGTTACTGGACTTGGACGGGTTTTGAATTACTTCAGGAAAATAGTTGTTGCTACTGCTTAACCTTTGGTTTTCCTCATTTGTTTTCACAAGAGAATGGAGTGGAATCTAAGGCACCCTGGTTGGACTTAATGTGCGTCATGGTGCGGCAAGCAAGGGTTCTGTGATTTTCCAGGGTGAAGTATTGATCTATAAACGGATAGGAAAAACTGGAATAGGATCTAATGGTTCTTTTATCTCCTCTTAACCCTGATTTTTTTGTAGTTTTAAAAGTCAGCCAACTGTGTAGTTCTTCTCAGGGAGGAATTAGGAAAGAGGGGGAACAGAAAGGAAATGAATGAGGAACATGCGTAAGTCTCCCCCCCCAACCTCCATCGCTTCATGATTTTTAAAGTAAGTCTTTCATGATTTAAGCAGCCTGCTATATATACACTTCACCCTTAAAATAAATGTTAAACGCATCTTAAGTATTAAAATGAAATATAGTTAATTACTTGTTTAGAGAGACTTTAACAGATTAATCTTCATGATGTTATAACTTACTATTTTTGTCACCTTGGTTTCTCTTTGCTATAAATAACGCAGGAAAAAGAAATGTTTGTTTGTTTTCCACATGTGCAATGGATAAAATATTTCTAATTCCACGATAAATACTATAGCTGAATAATTGAACCTCCAAGAGTTTTTTAGTTATTATTATTATAAATAAATGTTTTTTTTTAATTTCTCCAACTGTTTCTACAAGAGAGACCTGGTTCTACCATCTGAATGAATCTTTTTCCATCAGCTTGGACACTGATGTATGTAAAATCTTCAAAACACCTGCTTGGGACCCGCTTTAGGTTAACTAAATAAACAGCCAAAGAATGCATATTGCTGTTGACAGTGAGCGGCTGTAAACATCCTCGACTGGAAGCTGTGAAGCAGCAGATGGGGCTTTCAGTCGGATGTTTGCAGCTGCCGACTGCCTCAGACTTCAAGGAGTGTTGCCACTTTAAGGACAATTAGCTTGTTGGTTTCTGTTTGCTGAATATTTAACAAAGTGGAGACAAAACTTTTGAATTTAAAAAATTCTGTATCTATATATCTTTTAGATGATTTCACTCACCAATGGACCTTAAACCTCTTCTTCCCATTCCTCCCACCCCCATAAAGTTGCATGTTTATAAATATGTATTTTTATGGCTGTTTATAAGACAATTGAGAAAATGGATCATATTCTTGTGTTAGGGGGAAAAAAAAGAAGATGCAAACTTTCCTGCTTCTAGACACCTGCAGCCACTTGTTTTGCTCTGCTAAATCCAAGGCTTAGAATCTAAATGTGAGAAGAGATTGTGGCACAGTGGGGAAAGTGCTAGATTGGGAGTTACAGAAACTGGTGATATCCCAACTTTACTTACTGTCTGTGTGACCTTGGATAAATCACTTAACTTTTATTGGCCATCTCAGTTCCTTCATTTTTAAAGTAAAAGAATTGGATGATATGACTCAAAGGTACTTTCTAGTTATTGATCTATGATAATGACAAAATTTTATTGCCATTTGAAAATAACTGACATGATTACCAAGGAACTGAAACTATAGAATTTGTCTGATTTGGAAAGGGGAGGTAAGGGAGAAGAAGAGGTAAGAATGGTAGGAATGAAATGACTTTGTAGCTTCTTGGGTTAGTACATAAACATTGGAATAAGAAAGGGGAAAAAAGGATGATGTCATTAATACGTTAGTTTTCAAGCTAACATTTTAGATTGATAAAATTGCACAGAATATAAAATCTGGATTTTCCAATCCATCATGTATATTCACTTTATATTTGAGGAAAATGAAGCTTATGGTAATTTAGTTCCTTGCCTAAGATTGTGTGTGACCTAGGGTTACTTCTAAATATGATGCTGCTCCACTTTGATTTTGGTTAATTCTTATTTTCATTTGTTATTTTTATATAAATCTGCTTGAGATTTGATTTAGGCCTTTGTAAAAGTGATCAGAACATTTTATTGGATTTAGTGGTACTGCGGAGGCATCTGGGGTACATCATAGGGCATTTGAGTTTGAGACAGGAAGACCTTCGAGTTTAAATCCCCATATAACACTCTCTTAAAATTTCGTTTATTGCATTATAGCTGATCTGTGATCTGGGATGTTAGAAGGATCCTTGATACATTGACAGAGGTATTACACCCACTCCACTCTACAGGTGTCCTGTGGTTTACCCAAAAGATGACTTGCTATTCTAAATTAAGGATTACTTGCAATTTAAATGAATACCAATTTGAATCTTTGAAAAATATTCATCCCCATAATTTGTCATTAGTATGATTCTGTATTTTTATATAATATGTTTGCATAAAATCTAGACTGTAGGAATAAACTAAAATTGTGGATACCTCTGATCAAATGTAAGTTTCATAAGGGCATTTCATTTTTGTCTTTATATCCTCAGAATTCAGCACAAGGCCTAATGCATGACAGATTTTTTGATTGATAATTGTTGAATGACTGCAGAAAGCAAGGCATTCTGCTTTGGATTTGAAGTATGAGAATCTGAGTTCGAATCCCATCTGTCATTTGCTTTCTATGTGACTTCTTTGGGTTTCAATTTGACAATCTATAAAAGAAGCAGTTTGGGCTTATCAAACTCAAAGTCATTACTACAGGAATTTACCAAGTACTTACTTTATGCCTCTTGTGGAAATTATACTAGAGGTTTTGATTCATACTTAGCAAGACCAAAAAACCAGAAATAGTAAATAGATTAACTGATTAATTTCACATTCCTTACAAGATGGCACAGGAGAAATGTACTGCTGTCAATAGGTACTGCCTTTTAGTAGGGTTTTTTTTATCTAAAATTGCCTTCTCCTTAAAGTGTATTAAATGATCTCTTAGGTCTCTTTAAGTTTTAAATTTCTGATACTATGATTTTATGATAAATTTAACCTGCACTTTACAATTAATAGTTTTTTGTTGCTCAGTCATTTCAGTAATGTCCATGACCCCATTTGGGATTTCCTAGAAAAGATACTAAAGTGTTTTACCAGTTTTCCCCCATCTTTTTTTATAAATAAGGAAACTGAGGCAAACAGGGTTGAATGTCTTGTCCATGGTCACACAGCTAGTAAGTGTCTGAGGCCACATTTGAACTCATGAAATGAATCTTCCTGACTCCAGGCCTGACATTATTATATCATCTAATTGCCCAGAATTAATAGTAAATGTTAGAAATAGATGGGGAACAGTGTTTAATATAATCTAGATACAACAGTATTTAATATAGTAGAAGAGTATTTAGAATGCTAAATACTATAAATGGCAAATGGTTCAAGAAACAATATAGGAAGAAGTTAGCTAAATGCAAGTTGGAAGAAGTTAGGAAATATTTATCATATAATTTTAGGTTTTTAACTTTTTAAACCAGTACTTTATTGATAAAATTTTGCAACACAATTATTTTGACTTACCTAACTCATAAATTTACTTTTATCACTAATTTATTTTGTTGATAAGCTGTGGCAAAAAATTTATATTCATAGAGATTTTTTACATGTTGACTAATTAATTTACCATTAGAATATCCAACAACTTTGAGGGAAATAAATAGGTTAAGTAAAAACATTTAAATTTTCCCTAATATGTAGAGTAGCCAATTAAAATTTTCAGCTACACATTTTCAGAGTTATACACACAGAAAAGGTGTATAGCAGGTACAGTCATACTATTTTTGAAGCATGCTAGATAATTTTCCTTATATCAGTATTCATAGGTTATTAAGAAAGGTTGGTACTTCTTTCAACTTGTAAGCTTAAAACCATTCTGTAAAGAAGAATAAATCATCTGTATCCCAGGACACCAGATGAGATTTTCCAAGTAAACAGCTGTAATGTCAGAAAAATGTTTATTCTTTCCCCAGCTTTCCCACTCCATTCATACTCTCCCAATTATTTCCCTTCCGTTCCCTCACCTCATTGCTTTTCTTCAGTCTACTTCATTACCCCTATTCTTACTCTAATGCTATTAGATGAATCCTTTTTTAAATTTTAAATAACTTTACTTAAACCAAGCATGTAGATTCTCCTAGTCCTTGGTTAAAATAAATGTTCTTAAAATTTAAGAATGATGATAATTCTTTGTGATAGTCATTACTAGCTCACTACCTTAGAAAATAATGTGATACTTTTTTGGAACAATATACTGCTGTGTTTCTACTTGTGTTCAGTTCTAGATGTCCTCTGTTACTGTTGCATTTGATATTAAATTTAACAACATTAGGAGTTTCATTCTTAAACATTCATAGAGCAACATAGTCAAAATTAACATCAACTTCAGAAAAGAGGATTTACATCCCACATAAACTAAAATGCTGAATTGCTAATTGCTTCCCTAGGGTTCTGTTCCTTGATATTATGTCTTTAATACCATAGTAATTTAGGTCTAGCAAAATATTGCATATTGTGCTCATAAATATGACTTATTCCTGTTAAGGGAGAAAACTTTCTTTCATCAAGAGGCTGACTACAAAGCAGTGTCAAAATTTGCTTATGAAGCTAAATACATACATCTCTCCCTATGAAATTTGTAATGTTTTAAAACACAATAGCAGTATGCTGGGTGATTAAAATAAGGATGGCACATTTAGATTTATATTCATTGACTTTTTCAAAGTGGCCGTATGTTTGCCCCTGAAAGTAAGATTTCTGAGTGGGAAGGAATGATGTAACTAGCTCTAAACATGATGATGGTGATTCATTTCATTGACATTTCTTTCCTGTCTTTAAAAATGTTTTGAACCAAGGCTCCATTTTGTAATGATACTGTACAACTGTTGCACATCTGCCAAATCTCTCCACTGCCTGAAGTTCGGCAAAAGTAATACAGTAGAGAGAAGGATGTTTGCAGTCGAGAAGGCTGCCAAGCGGACATGCTGATTTCTATCAGAATTCCCTCTTCTTAGCTAAAACTTTCCATTCTGTATCTTGGCTGAAAGGTAATTGCCCATTTCAGCTTTCTGGTCTTGGTTTAAAATTGATTAACTTTCCAAGGGACAAGTTCCCCAGTTAATACTTAATTTCTACTACTTTGTATGCATTTTGAAGAAACTTTGAGGGTAGTTCTTGCTTCTTAGTGAAGAGTAATGGAGTTGACTTTCTTGATGTGCTGAGTTTTTACCTGAAAGCTATTTTAGAATAATGGTGTTTCTTATGTAGAATTACTGTGATAGGAATAGTTATTTGTGCTTGTAGTACTGTAGATGGTGGAGCTATGCAATTCAGACATTTGAGATGTTAGGTTCACATTACCCTTTTCTTTCTTTTCTTTTTTTTTTCTTTTTTTGCAGTTTCTAGAAGCAAAATAAAAACTGAGGAAATAAAATGCATAAAAATAGGAATTCTGTTTCTCCAAATGTACTTATTATTAGAATGAAAACTACATTACTTAAATATGTTAAACTACATGCTTGCCTTTAATGAGGTCTCTCTTTCAATGGTCATTTATGGACAAACATTTCTCCCTTATATATACATTTTATTTATTTGGTTTAAGTGATGTTGGCAAGTTAAAGTTAACTTAACTTAAATCTGCCTTTTGTATGTCTAATTACTGTAAGCTTAATGGCACAGCACATTGTGAAAGAGGGTGCTGCTTTAATAAAAATTAAAACAAAGTAGATTGGGGATCTATTTAGCTTGGATTCTAAATGTAAAATTGTGATCCCTACAGACTTTAGTGCATTATCTGATTACAGAAATTGATGTGAACGTTTTCTTGTTTGTGTTAACTACTTGGAATATACCCCAAATCTCACAATATTACCCATTTCTTCCACTCTTGTTAGGCTTTCTTCATCCTTCCCTAACAAAACTACTTTATATTTATATTTATTTTACATACACCTATATATGTACATGGATATCTCTCCCATTAGTATGTAAGCTCCTTGAGGGCAGGATAGCTTCATTTCTTTTCTGTGTTACCTTAATACCTACTGGTATAAAGTACATTGATAGGCACTTTATAAATGCTTGCTGATTGATTGAGATGTCATCTGTTTCAGAATTTGAAATGAACTCTATGAAAACACATTTGGAAAGTGTAAAAAAAATAAGGTATTACCCTGTTTTCTTATTCATAATCATCACCAGACCTACTATTCAAAATGTTTTTTGTTTGTTTTTTGGTGTATATTTTGGTGCTTTGGGCCTAACGCAGGAACTTTCTTGAAAATAAATCTCAGTCCCAATGCCATCATAGACTTTTAAAATGAGGGGTGGTAGTAAAAATCTAGGAACACATATGCCATTGATGCTTAAAATAATATTTCTATGCTACAATAGAGAAAAATTCTAGCAGTAATTCATCTAGTAAGAAAAAGTGTTAGGAAGATAGAAGATGCTGACACAAATAAAAATATGCTGCTTTTACACTGGAGCTGAACTTGATCTAGCACTAAAAATATTCTCAACTCAAAATTTTAAAAAATTAATATTAAAAATGGTTTTAACATGAAATTGGAGATTATTAAATATTTAAAATTTTTGAATAAGAAATTTTAGTTAAGCTTGAGATAATGCTCTGTGTTTAAGTGGGAAAGTTTCTAAAACATGTTAGGAAAAGGTTGGATTCTGTTCTTAGCTCTTTCATATTTATTTGTATTTTGGTGTTAGGAACTAGTTTATGGTTAATAATCACTAAATTTTGGATTACCCATTTTAGAGAGTTAGACACTTCATGGACATCTAGTTCAAATTCTCCATTTTACAGATGAAGATATAGAGTTAATTTAATAAATAGAAGAGTTATGATCGGAATATAAGTTCTACAGTTCCTTCTCTTTTTTACTATGTTATGCAGAATATAGAGTTTTGACACATTCTTTTAAAAATAATTTCAGTGCCATCATATATATATATTCTGACTTCTGCATATTTCTTCCCTATTTTCCTTTTTTTCCCTACAGTTGTAAATCAAGTTAAACCAGTGCTTAGGGTTTGTTTGTTTGTTTTTGTTGTTTTGATATCTATATTCTGCTCAAACACTGGACAGGAAATCCACACTCTGTTCCCTTTTCTGCCATTGAGTTTTCACTGTGACCCTGTATAAATTAGTTAACAAAGGTTAACTAATTGTGTGCTTTAGTGTACAAAAGTAAATGCTATTTCTGGGCTTGCAGTATTGGTTACTCAAGACAGATTTCTCAATCTTTGAGTTGTGTTAAAGTAAATCAGTCATGCTATCAGTGAGTTATTAGAAATATTGAAAAAATGTAATTAAAAATTCTTTGAATATAATATATACTTAAATGAATAATGTGGTTTGCATCAAAGTATCTATCTGATTAGATCTTTGGTTCAAATTTAATGCATATAAATTCTCATTCTCCAAATTTTTGACTAGTTACTATTAATGCCAACTTAGAAGGAATGAACACTTTGCCTCTTCAACTGAGATACCTAAATGTAATACCATAATATATAGGCAGGAGGCAAGGTGGGATGGAAAGGCCAGGGGAAGAGGATATCAATAGTGGAAGAAGTGGTGAATGTTATTATTGGGGATTAGCTGAGAACATGTGAGGGCTAGGGCAAATAGTATTGGCCCTAGAGTTCATCAAAGCAACACTAACCTCTCACTTGCATTTTGAGAAGTGTAAAGGCTCATAGCAGTAGATGAGTCTGATCTCCAGCTTGAATGTATATTTCCATATTGGGATAGTGAAGAAGGGGAAGAAGTTTTTTTCTTTTGTTTGTTTTTCAATCAAGACCAAAAGATTTAAAAATCTAGATAGATAGATAGATAGATAGATAGATAGATAGATAGATAGATAGATAGATAGATAGGTAGAGATAATTTGTTTCAGTGCCTGGTTTAATGTAACTGGAGTTAAAGGCCAAGAGAAATAAATAACTATATCCTCTCTCAATACCCCCATTTAATAGGACCTAGAAAGGCAGATTTAAGTTTATCTTAGCAATTTTTGAAATGAGAATTTTGTCATTTCTAGAAGATTACCAGATCTTTGGACAAGTAAAATTGATTGTAAAAGGAAATATAGCAAAGGAAAAATGTTCACAATTATAAATGCACTGTTTAAAAGGAATACAGTATCTTTGTTCTACCATCATTGCTTTTTTGTGCTGCCAGATCACAATAGCAGCAGTTTCTATGATCCAAACTTATGATCTCAGAATTCAAAAGTGTTAGCAAGAAACTTAAATACTTGTACCATCTCATTTTGCTTACCATATGGATTGGTTGTAATTTTCTTGGCAAGCATAATTAACACTAATCTTCTAAGAAAAATGGGTTCTTCTTTATTCTATGATTGTCTTCTGTGCTTTAAGAATGGGAGAATTAACCAGCTGGTACTGTAGTGCCAGAATTACAAAAATGTCAGGGCATGGATATGGTATTTGAATATTATTAAGAGGTAGATAATTTTTAAAGGCATGGCCGCATGACTTAATGTGACTAAGATTTGCATGAATAAAGGAGAAAATCATTTTAAAAAATGATTAGTTTTCCACAAATTAAGTTTAGCAGAGTGCTATGGAAAGAATCTCTGAGGGATAAAAGGAGGCTTTGGGAAAAGCTGTCCACTTCTTTGAGATTCTGTCTCCTCTGTAAAGTGAGAGAAGTATGCTATATTATCACTTAGGCCTTCCTTATCTAAAACATTCTTTGAGTCTATAGTCACATTTGTTAGCATATTATGCTGTTAGAAAAATATATTATGGCCTAGGGGTTCTTTAGTGGTGTGACATAAATGCTTATATGGTTATTCTGAATATATAAACTCTGCTTTCAGGTGGCTTCATAGATATGATCTAACAACTATGCCTGCTCCTATAGAGAGTGGAAAAGTTTAGGACTCATGACAGTTGCCAAGATGGAGCTCTCTTTTTTTTTCAGGCTTGGAGAAGGCTATCAGGCTAGAATTATATCTCTCAGACCTTGTCAAATTATTCCTAGTCTAGGTGATGATGTTTTCACCTCTAGAGCTGCTTTCCTGAGCCCTTAGAAAAGGGATGGTAGCTTTTAGTTTCTTCCCACCAAAGGTTGTTTATACAAAAGACTACCACAAAAAAGCAAATTGAGATTAAACCCATTTATCCAAGCAAAACAGCAGACAGAAATTGGAGACTTTATGCATATTAGAATATACCAGAGAATATATGAGTGAATTAGCTTTTTTTAGCTGGGAGCAAGATAAAATCTCAGCTCAACCCAAGAGAGAGGGCCTGATCTCACCCCCAGGGAAGTCCTCTCCATAGTTTTTACAAGAGGCCAACTAGAAATCGGGGGGATGTTGAGGAACTGACTTCCCTTTCTATGTGTTTCTCTCCTAAAGAGTTTCTCCAAATTCAGGAAATCCCTTATGCAGATACCAGGTATATTCATGGAATTTAGGAGCATTTCTTGGTCAGCTTTCAGTTATTTCTGAGTTTTCATTATTCCATTTAGGATTTTCTTGGCAGAGATGATAGAGTGGCTTGCCATTTTCTTCTCCAGCTCATTTGACAGATGAAGAAACTGAGGGAAACAGAGTTAAATGACTTACCCAGGGTTACATAGCTATTAAGTATCTGAGGCTGGATTTAAACTAAGGAAGGTGAGATTTCCTGACTTCAGGCCAGGCACTCTATCCACTGAGCCAAACATTGGGATGTAAAACACCCCAGATTTGAGTGAAAGGTCATTTACATAGGATTTTGATCTATGATGTACCTTAAACTTCAATTAATCCAAACCCTTCTTTTTACAGATGAAGAATCTTCACTTAAGCAGTGGGCTAAACTACTTCCTAACTTGATGAGGTAAGAGATATTAATTTAAAGGAACAGGCCATCAAGGAATATTTTTAATAAATATTCTAGGAAAAGAGAAGCCTCAAGCAGATAATTAGGTTTATTATGTGAGTCTTGAGAAAATAGTGAGGAAACATTCTAATATAGGAAATGAGAAATCTTAATAGTTATAAGTAGGAAATTCTAAGATTTTTAATTGCCCAACTATTTGGGAAAGTTGAAGAATTATTTTTTCTCAGGACACACTTTGTCTACTCCTGTTAAGGCCTTAATACAAGCCATTCTATCAGTATAATACATCCTTATCCCTTCCTTTCCATTGACTTGAATGCTGCCCATCCAGAAAGTTCAACCCAAGTCTCACTGTCTTCCTCCTTGTAATAAATGTTCTTGGCTTTAGGTCATAAAATAATATAGATCATTGTTGCTTCATACTTTTAAGTCATGTCCAATTCTTGGTAATCTCCTTTGGGGTTTTCTTGGCACATATATTTAGAATAGTTTGCCATTTCCTTCTCCAGCTCATTTTTATAGATGAAGAAATGGAAGTAGATATGGTTAAGGACTTGCTCAGCTGGTAGGTATCTGAGACTGCATTTGAACTCAGATCTTCCTGACCCCAGGCCTGGAAGGAATTGAGAGGTCATTTAATGTGTCTCCTCATACTTAGATGAAAATACACTGAGGTGTTAAATGACTTTTCCAAAGCTATATGGGTGCCAAGTATTTGAATCTAAGTCTTCTAACTTCAAATTGGGTGCTCCGTCTGTTTTTAATTTACTATTTTTAATACTCATTTGGTACTTGATAGACACACAAACATATATCATTAGTTATCTTTTTGATGTCTGTGTATGTACCTTTTTTCCTTAGCTAAATTATAAACCCCTTAAAGGTAGGGACAATGTTGAGTACTTCTTTGTACAACATCTTGCCTAAGGGCTTCACATATGAGACACGTTCACTGCTACTTGAATTCAGATTTTTCATGACCATGATATATGGATATAAGCTAAATAGCATTAAGTATTCAAGCTGGAAGAGACTTAGAGATCATATGATACAGTGGAAGGCATGCTGGATTTAGTGACAGAGGTATTAGGCCTGAATCTTGTCTCTTTGACTTACCTATTGTGTGAATTTGAGAATGCCCCTTTTCCCCTAGTGGTCTCAGGTCTACATGTCCTCTACGATTACTTCCTCTTCCAATATATGATACTAAGCCCCTTTAGTTTATACCTGAGGGAACTGAGGCCCAGAAAAGGAAAAGTATTCTGATAATTTGGGATATTATTAAAAATTACATAGCAGTAAGAAAAGAAAACAACCCATGGGGTCTTTATGAAATAATAAATTAGAACCTACTCACATAGAAATTTGATTTTCAGGAAAGATTAGCAATGCAAAAAAAAAACAATGAAATTGGTAAGCTTTAACTTGGGCAATAGCATAGGAAAAGAAGCAACTTCGTCTATTCTGAGTAATTCATGAAATCAACTGGGCCCCTGGGGTGTCACCATACAAGAATTGTTGGCAGCATGATCTAGTGGAAAGGGCTTGAGCCTAGGAGTCAGGAAACCAAGCCCCAACTGAGCAGCCTAAAATTTTAGAGCTGGAAGGAACATTAGAGATATGTTGTCTCGTAGTTTGCCCTCATTTTCTTTATCTTTAGTCTGTTGAGTAACTCTCAAGAAGTCTTTCAATTCAGTTTTAATTCAATAAATATTGAATAAAAATACTATATGCCAGAGACTGTGCTAAGTACCAAAAATACAAATTTAAAAAAAAAAGAAAGAAAGAAAGGCAAAAGGCAGTCCCTGCCCTTAAAAAGCTTAATGGGAAAGACAATGTGAACAAATATTTAATACTTTTAAATTCTCTGATGCAGTTTTTTGTAAAATAGATTTGATGCTTACTCTGTTTATAGGTAGGATTGTGATGAGGATTAAATCATGGACATAAAAGCAATATGGAAAGAGAAGTACCAAGGAAATGTAACTTATTAAGGTCAATAAAATGAAGGCAGCTAGATCCAATGGAGAGTCATTCGCCTCAAGCATCAAAGACCAGAGTTCAAATTCTGTATCAGACACAAGGTGGGTAACTCTGGGCAAGTCATTTAGCCTCATCTAGCTAAATTTTCTCAAACATAAAATGGAGGTAATGATAATACCTACTGCCTAGAGTTGTTTTCAAAATAAAATGAGATATTTCCAAATTCCTGGTGCTTAATACATATTTATCAAAATAAGTAACCATTCAAAAGATTGTTTCTGTGGGCTCCTTTGTGGACTGGACCTAAGATTTCATCAGCATAGGTGAAATTTCTAGTGAGGAAACACCTTCCCCCAAAGCAGGTTTATAATTAATTCTACAATTTATATTTTGGAAGAATTGTCTTGGAGGCAACTATCCCGGGGGGGGGAGGGGGTTGTTCTTTGAGAGAAGGAACAGTCTGAATTTTTGTATCTTTATCCCTACCATTCAGCAATTATTGCTTATTGATTTATTTTAAAAAGACAATAAACATTATAGATTTTCAAAAATCCACATGGTACCAATCCTTAAGAGTTGATGGAGAATTTAGAAGCCAATTAGTCAGTTCTCTTCCTTCCCACCCACAGTTTTTCATTTTACAGATGATCAAACTGAAGTTTCCAGAAAGATTAAGCATTCCCCTCCCCTCCGCCAATGTCACACATTTAGTAAATGATAGAAACAGGGTTGAACCCAAGTCTCAGGAATCCAAAGCCAAGAAGGAATGTTTCTAATCGTATTGTCTTGCCTTTCAAACTTTTGTGGAAGCTTGTACATTATGTGTGTGTGTGTGTGTGTATGTGTATGTGTGTGTATATATATATATATATTTTTAAATTTATTAGTTTTTCTCTTTTATTTAACAGGAAAATAAGAGAACAGAATGGGGGGATTATAAGTCTCTCTTTTTAATTGTTTTTTTCCCCTTCTCTGCTCATCCTCTCTCTTATTTTGGACTAGAATAGAGAATATATAGGGACTTAATCAAAGTTTATATATCCTGAATATATCTCTTAGTCTCAGCATTCATCTGTGACTATCTCCAATACATGAGATTTTTCTTTAATTTATAGGAATAAATCCTCCTTTTCCCACGAAAGAATTTATTCACTCAGAAAATAATCTGCTTTGCCACACCCTCTCTGTGGTTGTCAGATCCTGTCATCATTTTATAGTTAATAAAGCTTCCTTGTGTTTACAATTTGTATCCTGCCCTAAGAGGTCACGGTGTGCCATGGAATTTATCTCCACAATGTCCCCGTGAAGGAGGGGAGAGAGAGCCTCCCATGTCTCAGATGCTGAAGGAATTAATTAAAACCACACACCAAGTCAGTAGCAGAGACAACTCAGCTGTCCATTTGTGGAGGGCTTTGTGTAATATATCAATGGCCTCTTCCCCTACCCCTCCAACCAAAGAGTCTTTTGGAATCTAGTCAATTTTTCAAACTATCTTTCCTGTTTTAAAGTATTTCTTCTCTCTCCATGCTCTGTAAATAGTGTCAGTCTTCCAACATAAGGTAAAAGCATTGATGAGTCTGAAAACCCAGAGGGCCCCCATATAAGAGGCAGAGAATTCCATTTTGAAAAACTTGGCCTGAAATCATGATGCCTCCCATAAATAGAATGAATGCAGGGGCCACTCAGAGAAAGGTATTTGGAATTACTCTATCAGTAGAGTAACCAGACATTCCGAATGGAAAAGCCTGTATATGGCTACGCTGGAAAGAATGTGGGGGTAGTGAGTAAATACCTCCTTCAGAATGATTGGAGGGGAAGACTAGTATGCTTTTAATAATATGAATTACCGCATAATAAAAGAAATGTAGTTTATTCACTTACTCTGTGCCTTTAGAAAATTCTAATTTATGTTATAGTTATTTGTGCCCTCATACTCTCATCCCACCCCCAATGTTCTTTGGAGGCACAGGCTCTTATCTTATTTGTCTTTTTAGCTCTATCTGTTCAGTGTTTTAACACAGTTTTATGCAAATAGAGCTGCTTTTAAAATGCTTGTTAAATGAATGAATGAATACATGTTACAACCAGAACTAAGCTGACAAAGTTTTGCCTACATATTTGGGGATTATTTTATTTTAAAACAAACAAACAAAAAAAAAAAGATTTATAGCCAACACATCAAGTTTTTATATAAATGGTTACTTTTAGAATGTTAAAAGTTTATGAGAAGACAGTTTAAATTAGTTATGAGAACAGTTTTGTGATGGCTATCATTTTGCTTTGCAGATTTCCTTCTTTTCTCTGCAATTTCATTTTCCTCAAATCAAAGTCAATTAGGTTTTACTGTACAAATACATAACAGTAATTATTTTAATATAAAAGGTGTTTGGTTATCCAAAGAACCTTATTTTAAAAAAATAGTTATAAACATACTCATGTCAAATATAAAATTTGAATTGTCCCTAGTTGTGTTCAACTTTTAAAACTTGAAAGTTCCCTCCCTCCCCCCAAAAAAAAATTGAATTTCAAATAGTTTATGTTTGGCAAAAAAAAAAAGAAAGTCTTCCAAAACCAAATGAAATCAGAATTTCAATGCTGGAAGGGACCTTAGAGGTCTAATTATTTTATCTTACAGATGATGAAAAAAGAAAGACCAGAGAAGTTGAGAGATTTGCCCACAATTATACAGCTGATTGGCACAGTCATTCAATTTAAAGTCATGTAAATTTTAGGTCCTATATCACTGGAGCCCATGCTACAGCTGTGACTACCTTTGCCTTTGTGAAAAAATAAATAAATAAACTTGGATTTTTTGAGATTCTAAAAGAACAAGAGAAGAAAACTTGTATGGGAGCATGAATTCCACATTCCAAACCTATTTAGTCACAAACAAATATTTGGAGTATAACTCATAAGTTGTATACAGACTGAACCTTGTATATTCCTTGATATATCTGCCATGTGATCCATATAAGTATTCTGTTCACTGATACAGATTGTAAACCTGTGCAAGCCATCTCATCCAATCTCATTCTTATCCATGTCTTTTTATAAATCCAACACAGATCTGTCTAAAACAGAGTAGAGGCTTTTAACAGAAAAAGATAAGAAAGGAATGCATGGAAACTGAATGTGTGAAGTTTAGCTTCAAATATGAGGAATTCTTTGGTAAGAATGAAGAGTATATGAAAGGAAATAATGTCAAATAGGAATAGAAAGGTAAATTGCATTGAGATTGTATAAGACCTTAAAATGCCAAACTAAGAAATTGGTATTTTATGTTGTGAGCGGCAGTAGGGAGCAACTGAAAATTCTTGAATATAAGAGGGACTTGTGCTAATTTTGTAAAGGGGGAAAAGCAGGGTGCTAAATATTATTATTACTATTTTGTGAAATTATTGATCTTGAGTATTATATGCAACTTTCTTAAAAAAGTTTCCTTCAGCTTTCATATTTATTATTTTCATGGAAATTATACTAAATAAATACTAATGTGAGTAGGCTTGGCTTCTTTCTGTTTTCCTTAAAGTCCTAGAATCCATTAATTCAGTTTAGTTAGCATATTGAGAGTCACAGAGTGATTGATGTTGTACTTGATTCCAATAACTTTGGGAACTTTGGATCCAGTCTCTTAACTACACATTCTATTTCAGACATCAAACCTGAATGACTCTGGCAAAACTGTGCAGGGCTTTCATGGTTGTTTTGAAAATTTTTGTGTGAAAAGATCTGCTTAAGCATATGGCGGACTACACTTTTTTTTTTTAATGTGCAGAATTATAGGATAAAGTTATCATGCAGACATGCTTTCTTTTCCTTGAAAGCTATAAAACAAGGGAGGACTCCGGCTGCATCTGTAAATAGACTGCTGTCTTTTTTTTTTCTTTTTTGTACTTGTCAAGTATCTTTCATGCCAGTGTTCTTAATGAGATGCAGCAGCTGTTAAATGGATTATATATTCCATTCAATGAGGGGCCTCTAACTGCCACTGCCTCCAGGCTGCTCCCGTGCCTTCCGGCCAGGCTGGTTTGCTTGAGTAGCAGTTCTCCAAGTTATTTTTAGTCTAGGAGATTCTGAAGCCCAGGTCAGACTTGTCCAGTAGAGGAAGAGGCATTCTGGCATCCCCTTGGAGTCATTTCTCACTGCCATGTGCCTCAGCCAGGCAGTTTGGAGGCTCTGGGGTACTCCCATCAAACCCCCTAACTGCTCCTACTCCCACTACACAAACACAGAAACATACACACACACTCTGTTTGAGCCAGGCCAGGAGACAGCTTTTTGCTTTCAGTCCTTTGGAGAGGAGCGGGAAGGAAGCCCACATAATAGACCTGGTCAGCTGCTTCAGGCTAAACCTTTGTCTTAGTCCCAAGTTATGTGGCTTGGGTTTGACCATGCCCTGGAGCAGCATCCTGGCCATACTCTTAAGAGTTCAACTCTTTTGATGCATGTCAAAGATCAAGCATGAAATTATTGTTGAAATTTCCCAACGTCACAGCCTCATCATTTACATAGCCTGTCCAATTGGTTAATGAGGATCAAGTTGAGAATAACTGCTGATATCTCTTTACTTTGAAAGTGAATATTGAATTCTATGATTTTTAGAAGGAAGCATTATAAGGTAGAAGACAGGCATATCTATTGGCCTGCTGATCAGACATCTGTCCCTCTGACCACATCTAGAGTAATTACTTCCTTTAATATCATTGGCAAATGTGTGACCAGCAGCCCTTTTCCACACCACATGGGGACTGTAATAATCTGGGTTTCTGCATGAAGATCTCTCCACTCTCACTCCCTCCTATCCTTTTTTATTTTGTGGAATTAAAAAAATAAAAAGCACAATGATGTCCTTTTTGTTGTGTTTGAAAATTAAAACACAACACCCACCCAACTTGTAATACTTAAGTTAAGCTCTACTAAGCATCTCCCAAGCTTTGGTGCAAACATTAGGGGATTACACTAAGAATTCTTAAGTCTATGTGGCTTTCTATCATGAATCAAATTATACATTTTATGCCTTGAAGTACCACCCAGACTTACGTCTCTTGGCTTTTAGTGAATAAATCTGCTTACTTAGATTTTGGTAACATGTTTCTGAGAGTGGTTGGGTCAGCAAATAACAGTGACTATAGTGCTCCCAGTTGGTCCAAGGACACCTGCATGCACGACAGCTGCTAGGGCAGTTAGTTTATGTCCAGGGTAGGCAGAAGGGGAGAGTAGCATTTTAGGAAACCATCTTACATTCCAGCCCTCAGAGTCACAGGGAAAAACTAGAGCTCACCACTTACATATTCCTGCCTATCCATGTCCCTGCTTGGACCCTGAAAGTAGCACCTTTGTGAGTAGGAAAGGAAGTAAATAAATATAGATTCTAACCTGGAAGAGTAAGTGGGCATGTATAAGAGCAGAAAGCTGTTTACCTGGAGCAACCTAATTCATAGCCCCCTATTCAAGAGCTATAGGTATGCTACCTCTAAGATACAGTAGCATCATTGTTCTGGAAGACACTCTTTCTGCTACATATTACAAGTCTTAGCTTGGACAAAAGAAAACTAAGTGGCACAGTGGATGGAGTCAGAAAGACTATTCTTCAGTTCAAGTCTGGTTTCAGATACTTACTAGCTAGATGATGCTGAGCAAGTCACTTAACCCTGATTGGCTCAGTTCCTTAATGTAAAATGAGCTGGAGAAGGAAATGTAAAAACACTCAAGTATCTTTGCCAAGAAAACAAAGAGGTGGACATGACTGAACAAAAACAATAGGCTGGGCAGGGTATTATCAAGCAGTTGAGTAAGGATCAATTGAAGATTCCTTAGAGAGAAAAGCTGAAGAAAGAAAACTGAACATAGTCTAACAAAAGCTGCTCTGGATAGAGATTCAGATGACTTCAATTCTAACTTCAGTTGTGCTACTCAACTAAGCTTTCTGGAGTTCAGTTTTACCATCTGTGAAATAGATTAAATGATCTCTCAGGAAGATTCCAAGAATAAAATGATCTGCTAAGCTATGCTAAGCACCAGCATGTGCAACACACTTCTTACTGGTATATACTCAGGAAATATTTTATTTTAATTTTCTAAGGTGAACATTTGTTGAATATACAGGTTTTTTCGTAACTGGCACTTAGTAAAAACCCAATAAACACTGTCAAACTAGAAAAACTAATAGTTCACTATACTTAAAAAACAATACCACCCAACTAATACATTACACAAAAACATAAATTTTAAAAATAAGTACAATGTCAGTTTTTTGGAAACATTGATATTTGTCTACCTTGGATATTTGCCTATGGATGCTAAACTTGGCTAGGTTTTCAGTAACATTAGAAGGAGGATGAAAGTCAGAAAACATTGGCTCTGTGGTCAGAATGCCTGGGATCTAATTCTGCCTCTGACAAAGCCACTTGTGTGACCTTGAACAAGCTGATGAAACTGGCCTCAGTTTCTGCTTCTGTATAGTAGGGAAGTTAGACAAATGACCTTCAACATCCTTTCCAGCTCTTAAGTCTGGGACCCTATCCTCAGTGTAAACACTATGGAAGGAAAACAGATTAACCTTTAGTCACTATTTGAAGTAAGAAGTTTGTTTTGAAAACATAGACAATGGGAGTCAACTGAATGTGCCACAACTGATTTCAGATCTTCTGCAAAGCAGGACAGAACTCAACGGGTGAGGGCAGAGTGTTTCAGGCAGAGACAGGATACTCCATGGTGGTGCTAGGGTGGAATACTTCCTGCACAGCTGTCTTTCCCTAGGAGCTGTAGTCTATATGGTTTATGACAGAAGGGTAAGTAACTGCTGCCCTCCACCTCTTTCATTTTTCCCAGCAAACATTGATTGAAGACTATTTATATTCAGTCATTAAGGCACACAAGATCCGTGCCCTCCAAGGGGCTTACAAAATCCAGAAGGGGAGATCTGATATATCTATCATTAACTTTGAAACAAAGTGGAATATTCTAAATGCATTAGAAAGGTAAGAACCCACTCAGTGCTATCAAGAGTTCAGAAAAGGGAATATTTGTATCTTCTCCCCCAGGCTAGAGAATATCCAGAAAGCATGAGACTAGAGAAAAAGCACATGACAGAGTTGGGTGACTCCACTTTAGATATTAACTCTTAACTACTGTGTGATGTGGACCAAGTCAGTCTCATATGCTGGTTTTCACTTTCCTTAGCACAGTGTAGCAAGAAGCCTAGAGTCAAGAAGATGAGTTCAAATATCTCAGACATTTATTAGCTGTGTGACACTGGGCAAGTCATTTAACCTCTCTCTGCCTTCTTTTCCTTGATTGTAAAATCAAGATAATAAAATCTACTTCCTAAGGTGGTGGTTTGGACCAAATGTGATATTTGTAAAAAAGTACTTAGCACAGTGCCTGACATATAGTAGGATCTATAAAATGAGAAGATTAGGGTAAGTAAACTCTGAAATCCTATATAGTGTTAAATATCTATGGCAAAAGACACAATAAAAAGCAAGTGGATTTTTAAGCAATGATTTAGTTGGGACATGTTCTATCATTCATATGGCTCTAATTGATCTTTTTCTTCTGTTTTTAATGAGAAAAAAAAACATTCAAAGAAAGCACTCTCTGAGTCCTTAACTATAGTTGTATTTGCTTATATTTTGCTATCTAGTAATTATTTAAGTGTAATTACTTGCTGTTCTATTAGTGTTTTGTTGGGGGGGTGAGTTCTTTGTGATAGTTTAATGGAAAAGAAATGCTGGGTAGGATCAGAATTCCATCTAATTCAGAGACTACTTTGGGAAGTAGTCCCATATGTTTCACACCCCTACTGTGTGCAGAGCATTGTGCCAGGCATTGTGAAGAGTTGTAAAGAAAGTAGAAAATGCAGGCCCTGCCCTGGAATATTACAAACTAATAGATCATTTGTTTTCAAAAAAGGCATCATAGATTTCTATTAAGTGGTAGATTTAATTTTTTCAGGTAACAGTGAATTAATACTTTGATTGCCTTCTCCTTCCCCAGATAGATATTTACTTTCGCCATGTATTATTTGATCATTTCAAGCTTCTTACTTCTAGGATGTCTAATTTTAATTGTTATAGATTTCCCCCTTTTTTAAAGTAAGGATTTCCTTTTTTCTTTTTTCTTTTCTTTTCCTTCCTTCCTTCCTTCTTCTTTCTTCCTTCTTTCCTTCCTTCATTCTTTCCTGTTTTTTCTTTTCTTTTCCCTTGTTTTTCTTTTCCTTTCTTTCTTTCTTCCTTTTCTTCCTTCTTTCTTTCCTTTCTCCTTTTCCTTCTTTCATTCTTTTTCTTTTTTTTGAGGCATTTAGGGTTAAGTGATTTGTCTAAGGTCAAGCTAGTATTTGAGGATGAATTTCAACTCAGGTCATCCTGATTCCAGGATTGATGTTTTATCCATGTGCTACCTAACTGCCCTAAATGTCCTACCAGTATAGATTTCAACCCACTTTTGAGTCTGGTAGACAGTGTTTGAAAACTGTTGTGGCTAAAAAAAAATCCATCACTCTGTTGTAAGCCTTATTAGAAGCCCCTCTGAATTGAGCTGAGCTAGCCCTGCCACAGCAAGCAAATAATAAGCTGTAAGATCCAGACTTTTTTTTTTTGCTTTTTTCTGAGGCAGTTGAAGTTAAGTGACTTGCCCAGGGTCACACAGCTAGGGAATGTTAAGTGTCTGAGACCAGATTTGAATTCAGTTCTTTCTGACTTCAGGGCTGGTGCTCTATCCACTTGAGATCCAGACTTAGTCATATGTACCACAAGTGTTACAAATTCTTATTTTTTTGAGTAACTATTGAGATCAAAGCATGGGTGATGTAGATATATACACATAAATATGTAAATATATATTTGTGCATATACAGTTCCACATATATGATGTATGTATAATTTTAAAACTAGCCTCACCATTTCTAACTCCCCAAAAGTCATTACAAAGAGTTCAAAACCAGATATTATCTGTGTGTGTATAGTATCTGTATACATATAGAATACTTGAAGAGTTATGTCTATATAAAGATTCTGTCATGTGTATATATATATATGTATATATATATATACATACTTATGTGTGCATGTGTATATATATGTGTGTGGGTGTGGGTATGAGTGTATAGATAATATGTATATGTATCTCAGTTGCTATAAACAGTTTGAGGTGTGAGTAATAGACTTGATTCAGTTTTACTCAATAACCCATGTCACAACCTAACACAAAGCAACAATTATTCACTGATTAAATGTACACACAAACATATTTACAGACACATTATATATGTATGTATTATGCACATACATACATATATATTTTACATTATATAGATATAGATAAATACATGTGAAAGAAAGTAAAGAAAAAGGGAAGGCAAGATAGAGACAATACAGAGATTAAACATTCTATGACAAGGGAATCATAAAGACAAAAACTCAGATGTAGATGCGTATAGACATATAGATAAACATGTTAGTATACCCACCTATATTCTCCTGTGCCTTTCCAGTTCACATCTGTTGATTGTCACTGGATGACTGCTAGTGTGTTTATAAAATTGAGCTGTTGGTATGGCAGGTGCTACATACAACTTAAATCTGTTTTTACTGATCATTGTCAGTTCACATCTGTTGGCTTCTATACGTAGAACAGTACATACACATTTCTAAACAGAATTCACATTTGAAAATGGAGCTAATTTTAGTACCATGAAAGGCACTTAGAATAACATCCTTGAAAAATGATTTCTTTCTTGTTATGGGGAAAAAAGAGAACAGTTTATGTTCTTCAGTTATGATCCTTTTAAGGAACTTTTTTCTTTTTCTTTTTTTTTTTCTTTAGAGAAGGAACTGAAGAATAAATGTTCTCACATGTCACAGAGACCACTTCTGAAATACTGCTTATTTATATGTTTTCTTATAATATGCTATTCCCACAGCCAGACAAATCTCTCTATAAAATAAATATATCCATTCATTTAATAAGTATTTACTAATGGCTAGTATGCATAGTGTACTAATCTAGAAAATATATAAAGGTAAATAAAATGTAGTCCCTGCCATTAGTGAACATAAAATCTGAGTGGGACCGGCAAGACATAAAGAAATAAAATATACATTAAACACTTATGTTTATTGTTGTTCAGTCATTTCAATTGTGTCCAATTCTTTGTGACCCCATTTGGGATTTTCTTAACAAACATATTAGAGTATTTTGCCATTTCTTTCTCTATCTCATTTTACAGATTAGAAAACTAAGGCAAATAGAATTAAGTGACAAATAGAATTAGACACACCAGAGAGTGTCTAAGGCCAGGTTTGAACTCAAGTTTTCTGATTCCAAGTCTGGCACTCTGTACCATCAACTGTTTATTGGGGATAACAGTATCACATGTCTTACAGGTTTGTGAGGATGAGATGAGCTAATTTTTTTAAGTGCCTACCACTATGCCTTTGGTAGGTAGTGTTTTATAAATACTTATTCCCCTTCTTGATTAAATGGACCTTGTACATAGCAAATAAGTGTGTATCTTTATAGACATTTTTATCTTAAGTCACAATGCATTCCCATTTCTGTTATGTCACATCTGAGACAATTGCATCAATAAACAACTGCTATTTTTCTGAATAGATAATCTTTGTTGATGCCTTATCAGGGCTTCCTTTAGAGAATTATTTGGGTGACTCCCTCCCAATGGAGGAAATGGGCTGATGAGCCCTGAAGTTCTCATTCAAGATCCTTCACAGCTTCAAAAAGCGGAATCCTTTGCAGAGTACAGATCTGTATTCTTGCCAGAATGTAACCAAGACATTCAGGGTAGGAGGAGAAAGCCACCAATTTCTTGACTGCCTGGCAGGAATCCTCTGATCTGTCAGGGACGGGAGGGGGAGACAGAAGAGGGGAGGGAGAATAAACAATGTAATTCCATTAAATTTATTGCAGAAGAAAATGTTATTAATGTTAAACTTGGAATGGGAAGCTGTGGGTTTTTTGAAATTCAGTTTAATTCACTAAGAGCCTACTACATGGCTAGGTACTATGCTAGGTGCTGGGGATACAGAAATAAAACTCAAAAATTTCCTATCTTCAAGCTGTTTATATCTTACCGGGGAGGAACAAGAGATACATAGAGATGGAAATACAAAAATATATACAGAGTAAATACAATGTAATTTCAGAGATAGAGGAGGAAAAGTCAAGAAGAATCTTTTATGAAAGATGGAGCTTGGAAGTTTCTTTGAGATGTGAGTGGTGTGATGAGGAGGGGGAGTGAAAAGGGAATACATTCCAAGCACAAATTCTTTTAAGACTGTGAGGATAGATTGCTTAGCTACAGAATTTGCTGTATTTTTGTTCAAACTATTTGTTTAGAAGGACGTATCTTTGTGCAGGTTTATTATCTGTGTGACTTTATATAAGTCATTGAACTCTGGGTCTCAGTTTTCTCATCTGTAAAATAAACATTCAATTCAACAAACATTCATTAAATACCTGATTCATGTTGAACACTAGACATAGAATTGGAGATACAAGTATAAAAACAGTCCCTGCTCTCAAGGGATTTACATTCCACTGAAGAAATAAAAATGTATTCATTTTAAAACTTTTATTTATTTAATTTTTAATTTATGGGATAAAACTTTTTATAACATCATATAATAATAATAATAGATTACACATGAGCCTGTAAATGTATTATGTACAACTTGCTATTCCATTTAAATAGATAATGAATTTATGTGAATTTTTTTTCACATTCTTTCCAGAGATGCCTACATTAGACATAAATGTGTGTGTATGTGAGTATATTAATGTGTGTGTAAAATCATTCTAAAAGTACTTTTATTTATCAGTTCTTTCTTTGCATAGCAGTAATTTTTTTTTTTTTTTTTGCTGAGGCAGTTGGTGTTAAGTGACTTGCCCAGGGTCACACAGCTAGGAAGTGTTAAGTGTCTGAGACCAAATTTGAACTCAGGTCCTCCTGACTTCAGAGCTAGTGCTCTATCCACTACATCAACCAGCTGCCCCTGGAGTAATTTTTTAATAGAAGAGGTCACAAGAAGTAGTTAGGTCTTCATTGTTAAATCTAAAAAGTCTCCCTTCTTCATTATACTTTAAAGGGTAAATATGTCTCCAGTTTTTATTTGTTTGTTTGTTTTTATATTCATCATCATGTTAAGTAATCATTTTTTAAAAAATACCCAGTGGTTGAACTCCTCTATAATCTGTTTTGCTCAAGGGGACTTAGTGAAGGAAACAAGATGTGAGGACGGTTTTGTTTAACCAGAAGGTTTCATCACCATGAAGTTAAATACTGTTCCTTCAGCACCCACATACCTAGTCTTTAAGAAAATTCAGAAACACAAGCCACTTTATCCCAGTAAAACTTGTTCGTGGTGGAAGAAAAGGCACGTCTGTCATTATTCCCTATTTGTTTTTAGCCATGTGAGCAGTTTGAAGTGACTGTTGAATGCCAGCACACATCAAAGCCATTGTGGGTGCTAGCAGACAGTGTCACATGACATCTGCTCAGCAGATTGGTTCTTGCCAGTATAGAATATGAGAAACCCTCTGACAAGGAGCTGAGGTTAAAGGAAGTCTTGGGGTAGTAAGGAAGGACCTCCTCTGCTGAGAGCTTCTAATTACAAGTCAGCTGCCATTTTAAACCAGAGAAACAATTGAGACATGTTGGTGATGGTAAACTAAACTTAAAAAAGAAACAATGATTAAAATATCCATGATTTACAAGTTTGCATGCTACACGATAAATTAAGAGCTTAATGATTCAGTTAACCATTGACCTATATTATAATACAAAGCAAAAAAAATACACACACAAACACACACATTTTGTTTCTTATCTGGTGACATTATCTGTAATGGCAGGAATACTGATATACAAAATATTTCTTCTAGGATCACAGATCTGAAGCTGATCATCTAGTTCAATTCTTTCATTTTACAGATGTAAAACTGAGACCCAGAGAAGTTAGTTGACTTTCTTCAAGGTCACACAGTTAGTAAACTGGCAAAGCTAGCATTTGAAGTCTGTTTCCACAACAAGAAGTTAGGAATGTTTTCCAGTGCACTGCATTTACCTTCCTCTTTGTAGATTTACATTTGTCATAGAAAGTATTTAGACTTCCTTTATTGTCAGTCTTCAAAAAATAAAACATTAAAAAAAAACCTGTAAGACAATCTACTTATATTTTTATTTTTGATCATTACATTTTTCACATCCTTGTAGGTTTTCTTTGAAGATATTGCCCCTCTTTCTCACCTTTTGAATTTTTCAATAAATATTTATTATTTATAATTCACACACAATACATAAAATAGAATTTTGTAGGTATGGTGAGATTTGGGGAAGATATTTTGTTTTTGAAGACTGAAAATGAATGAAGTATAAGTATATTCTAAGTGTGGTACAGAAGAAAACATTCCTAATTTTTTGTTGTAGGAACAGATTTCAAATGCCAACTTTGCCACTTTACTACCTGTGTGATCTTGAAAAAATCAACTAACTTCTCTGGGCCTCACTTTCTGCATCTGTAAAATGAAAGAATTGATCTAGATGATCAACTTAAGATCTATGATCAAATTAGTGAGGGCCTTTTTTTTCTTATGAGTTCATTATGCCTATAAAATCCTATTTTGCATATTTTGTGTGTGTAAATTATTTACTATCCTAATAAAGAAGGGTATTTGATGAGTGCTCTTTATTTAGTATGTTTTTAATTTTACCTGTCATCATTCCAAGACCTGGGTGGCCTAGAAGTATATCAAAAAGCATGGCCTGATATTGTATTAAGTAGATTGGTCAGAGGAGGACAATATCCCTCTGCCTTTTACACTCAGGAAAGCCTAGGTTCTAGTGTTCTTCATACAAATCCTCAGAAATATCTAGGATCACTATGAGCTTCTGGAACACATCCCAGGCTCTAGTCAATCTCCTAATATTTGGTTTATTTAAGGCTTTTCAATGGATTTTTAGCCTTGGGTAGATAATTTGATTTTCCAGAGATAACATGTGAGGGAGTTAGACTAACAAGATCTGAAAGGTCCTTTCCCACCCTGAAATTCTAAGCTTTTCCTTGGCTTTTCATCATGACTCCATAAATTATGCATTTTGGCCTGAAAAAAATATTTTGAACATTAATAAAAAGGATAAGAGAGAAAATTATTTATGTGGTTTTTAGAATTACTTGTTCTACCTACATAGAACTTCCACAAATAGGAAGATTTAAGGATTACATAGAAATGAAGGCAAAATGCCACAACTCACTGAATGGCAAATAACAGCTGCTTGTTGTCTTCCAAAGTCCTGTCGCCTCTCTCCCTCTAACTGAATTTGAATGAAAGACAAAGAGGATCATAAAGTTTTAGAATGGGAAGAGACTTGTGGCCATCTATTTCCACTCTAAGTCAAAAAACAAAACAAAACCAATACTTTTCTATAGCATACCTGAGAAATGGAAATCTACCATTAGTAAAGGGGAGCCAATACTTCTGTAGCAACTTACTCAGTTTATATCACCTATAACTAACATTTATATAGCCTTTAAACTTTACAGTGTTTATTAATATTACCTCATTTTATCTTCACATCAAATCTGGGATATAGGTGCTATTATTGCTACTATTTTAAAACTGAGGAAATTAAGGCTAAAAGTTTAATTGACTTGCCCAGTTTAACACCCCTCTATAGATTCATTTCTTCTTTCTTTGATTTATTTAGAAGCTAAGCCTAGTGGTTATATAGCTGGGTCAAAGAATATGCAAAGCTTGGTAATTTTCTAGTTAGTTACAAAATGTTTTCCAGATTTCATGAACCAATTTATAGCTCCATCAATAATTCTCTCTCCCAGTCCCTCCAACTTTTGCCATTTTCCTCTTTTGTCACTTTTATCATTCTGATAGTTATGAAATAGATCTTTGAAATTGTTTTAATTTTATTTCTCTTAATTATTAGTGATTTAAAGCATTTTAACATGATTTTTTATTTTGGATTTCTTCCTTTAAAAACTGCCTGATCATACCTTTTGACTATTTTACCTACTGGAAAATGGGGTTTTAACCCAATAAATTTGAATCAGTACCTTATGTATCTTGAAAATTAAACTTTTATAAGAGAAATTTCTTGTAAAGATTTTTTCCCAGTCACTTGTTTTATTTTCTAATTTTTATTATGTTATATGTTTGTCCAAAACCTTTTAAAATCTATATAATACAGTTGCCTATTTTATCTTGTACAATCTTTTCTGTAGAAGAATTCATAACTAAATGGTTGCGGTTTACCCTTTTACATGTAGGAAATGCATCTATACGTAGCTTATCTTGTATAATGTAAGGTATTCATTGGGACAGCGAGGTGAAGCAGGGTACTGGATAGAGTACTGTGCCTGGAATCAGAAGGACTCATGTTCAAATCCTGCCTCAGACATTTATTGTATGACCCTGCACAAGTCACTTAACCCATTTGCCTTAGCTCCTTAGCTATAAAATAAGCTAGAAAAGGAAATGGGAAACATTCTAGTATCTTTGCCAAGAAAATCCCAAATGGAGCCATGAAGAGTCAGACAAGATGGAATCTACTAAATAACAGCATACAACAAAAAGATATTTTACCTAATTTTTTCCAGACATCTGTTCAGTTTTCCCAGCAGTTTTTGTCAAAGTTATTTCTTCCCTGGCAACTGAGGTATTTGTATTTATCAAAAACTTTACAATTGTGTTAATCTGCTTAAATATGTATAACTAATATATTCTAATGATCAACTTGTGTCTCTTACAAAACCAATACTATATTTTTATAATTATTATGTCTTTGTAGTACAGTTCGAGTTCAAGTAGTGATAGAGACCTCTTTCCTTTCTACTTTTTTTCATATAATACTCGATATTTTTGAAAAAAAACAAAAATAAGTTCTATGAAATAGAAAGGTAAATGTTTTATATACACTTTCCTTGCTGTCTTCTGCCATATATATGGAAATACCCATTTTAAATAATATTTGTTAACATTAGAATGGTTTAAAAATTTAAATAAAATTATGTCAGAAAAATAAGTAAAATGAGAGGATTGAACATGATGACCTTTGTGGTTCTGTGGTTCCTTCTAGATCTAAATATATGGTGCTATCACTAAATATTCCCTGACATTCCTTCCAGCTCTACATCTATGAAGTATTTAAATTATTGTTATTGCTAGGAAAGTTACTTCCCCTTTGCTAGCTTCACTCTTCTTCTTTATAAATTGAGGAAATGAAACAGGGTGACCAAAATGAGCCCAATCCAGCTCCAAATTCTATGTATATAAGTGCTTCAAATACATTATCCAAATGGGCACCTTTTCCCTGAGTTTCTTAAAGGAGCACTGAACCATTATCTTAAGGAATCATTTGTCAGTGAACTTCGAGGCAGGTATATTTTTAACCTTCTTTCAGCCAGAAAACCTAGGGGACAAATGAAAATATATTATGGAATAAAAAATAGAAAACTGACCTTGATGCTAGGAAGACCTGGATTCAAGTCCAACCACTGAGCCATATTGGCTTTTGTGATCTTGGGCTTAACCTCTCAGTGTTCTAGACAACTCTCTAAGATTATAAGTTACAAATTAGGGTCCAAACTACATTAATAGAGATAATTTCCTCTGAGAATTCCCTGTGTTAATGAAGTCACAAGTCTAGTTCCTATGTTGTTGGTCAGTCATTTCACTCATATCTTGACTTTTTTGTGTCCCCATTTAGGCTTTTCTTGGCAAAGATATTAGTGTGATTTGCCATTTTCTTCTCCACATCACTGTGTAAACATGAGGAAACTGAAGCAAAAAGGGTTAAGTGACTTGCCCAGGGTCACACAGCTAGTTAAGTGTGTGAGGACAGATTTGTCAGGCCCAGTGTTCTATCCACTTCACCACCTAGTTACAAGTTAGTTCCTCTTATCTCTATCCAAACTATCTATTGCCTTAATCTTTTCCTCCTGATCCCTCATTAATTTAACTTTCTGCTTAGTGTTCCACTGTGTGTCTTGATTGAATGGATAATCACATTATTCATGCTGTTAAAAACTATGTAACATATTTTTAACATGTGGCCAATTCAAATGATTTAATGAGAGTAATGTCTTTGGATTTCAGAAATCTCCCCCTCCCCACACACTCACAAACACACACATATCCATACACTAATTTTTTTTCTTTTCAATTATTTTAGGAACTTTTCAGATTCATTGTTAACAATAATGGATGGTATTCTGACTGTGAACATGCTGTACCAGATGTGTTTCCTGAAGCAAGTCTCATTGATTAAAGTAAGTCATTATCATCTTGAAAACCAGTTAAGTGACTGCTTGCATATAGATCTACACAGAATGCTGTACAAAAATACATCAATGTAGTGTCTGCCCTCTGGGAGTATATAGTTTAAAAACTATATACTTAGTTTATAAGTTTATAGTTTAAACACAGTTTAAGTTTATAACTTAATATAGTTATTATTATATTTATATATTATATATATTTTTTAGTTTATAGTTTAAGAACAAACATTAATAAAAACATATAGAGGCAGACAATGTTTTATCTATACAGTAGTCTGTCTAGTATTTATTATCCAGTAATGTTGAGGGGAGGGGGGGTCAGCATTTCAGAATAAAGCATCTCTGAGGCAAACTAGTCAACTCTTAATCAGTTATCTTTTCTACAACATCCCCACCACAAGTGGTCATCCAGCCTTCACTTAAAAACCTCTAGTGGAAAGGAACTACCTCCCTCTCATGTAGCCTAACCCATATGATGTTTTTTTAAAAAAAATTTCATGAATGTCATTTGGTTTTTTACATCATAACTTTCCTTGGTAATCCCTTCCCTTCCAGAGTGCCATCCCATATTTTAAAAAGAGTATTTTTTAAAGTGATAAAAAAAGAAAAAAGTTAAGTTAATTGATCAATACATCAAAAAGTCTGAAAATATGTTCAATGTACATTTTTGGACCTCCAACAACTGCAACTGTTTTGGGTAGATTGAGAAAATCTTCATATATCAATTGTTTCAAGCCACATTTATTCTTTATAAATTTGCAGGATTTTTTGTTCTTTACAATTGTGTAGCTTTTTAAAAATTTTGTAGTTCTTCCTTTTTACTTATATTGTTGTATATTGTTTCTTGGGTCTGTTTATTTCATTCTGCATCAGTTCATATAGATTTTTCCATATTTCTCTTGATTCATTATATTTGATATTTCTTAAGGGATAACTCTTCCAATACATTTATGTGCCACAATTAGTTTAGCCATTCCCCCATTGATGAATTTTTCAGTTCTTATTTTCAGTTCTTTGCTATCATAAAAAAGTGCTTATATAAATATTTTGGTGTTTGTAGGAATTTTCTTATCATTATTTTCTATCTTATACTTGGAGGATAAGCCTATGAATGGAATCTCCGGGTCATAGGACATAGAGATTTCAGAATCTTTAATTTCATAATTCCAAATTGCTTTCCAAAATGGTTTGATGGATTGATAATTCTACTGACAATATACTAATATACCTATTTTCCTACAACCCTTCTAATATTGACTGTTCCCAACTTTTGTCATCTTTGTTAGTTTGCTGAATATGAGGAAGAATCTCAAGGTTTGTTTTGATTTGCATTTTTCTTACTATTAGTGATTTGGAGCATTCTTCATATGGTTATTCATATATGCTATTCTGTGTTTAAGAACTCTTCATATCCTTTGATCATTTATTGGGAAATGCCTTTTGTGTGTGTGTGTATATATATATACACATATATATAATCTTTATTAATTGTTTACACATGTATATATATTTACATGCACATACAAATATAGGTGTATATATGTATGTATAAATATACAGATGCATATGTGTATATATAAGCACATAAATACACATTATATATCTTGATTATCCAATTCTTGTCAGAGAAGTTTAGTACAAAATATTTTTTTAGCCATTTAACTGCCTCGCTTTATATGCTAAATGCATTACTTTTATTTGTGTAGAAGCTTTTTAGTTTCATGTAATCAAAGTTATATTTTTAAACTTCTGTAATTGCCTCTATCATTTGTTTAGTTAAGAATTCTACCCTTGGCTTTTAGAGGTATATTATCTCTTCTAATTTTAATAGTATTTTCTTTTATTTTAAAGTCACATAGTCATTTTGAATGTATTATAGAATATGATGGATAATGTTTGAGTCTTATTTGTGCCACAGTGATTTCCAGTTTCCTCAGCCCATTTTATCAAATAGGGAATCCTTTCCTAAGAAATTTATGTTTTCCTGGTTTTATCAGATTTTGGGTAAATTTCATCATTTCTAATTCTCCCTTCTGTAGACTAATACAATGATCTACCTATATATATTTTAACCAGTTATCAAGTGGTTTTGATGACTTCGACTTTATGACATAATGCAAGACCTTCCAAACTAACCTGTTTTCATCATTTCCCTTGAAATGCTAAATCTTATATTTTTCCAAATGAACTGCACAACTATTTTATTGGGACATCTAAGTGATGGAGTGGCTGGAGTGGTGAGCCTGGAGTCAGCAAGACTCATCTTCCTAAATTCAAATCTGGCTCTAAATACTTACTACTGGGCAAATCACTTAACCCTGTTTCCTTCAGTTTCCTCATCTGGGAAATGGCAAAGGCATGAAATGGCAAATCACTCCAGTATCTCCGCCAACAAAACTCCAAATGGGGTCACAAGGAATTGGACATGATTATAATGACTGAACAACAGAAAAAGCAGCACTCTGGAAAAATATAACTATCATGAATCTCTCTCTTTCCCCTCCTGGTTATTTCCTTATAGACACAACATCTGTGCTATATTTAAATAATGAAATGCCTGGATCAGCAGTGTAATGGTTAACAAAGTGTACTTTGCCTCAAAGGCAAGGTAAATACATTTTAAAGAATCAGATAAATTTTTTTGAAAAGGCACATGCCCTTGGGAATAAAAAACCAGAGAAGGAAGAGGAAAGAAATGAGCACATTCAAAGCATTAAGTCTTCCCTCTAAATGCATCTTGAGAAAACACAAATCCACCCTTCACAGACCTCATGGTAACAAAGGCTAGCAGTGGTGTAGAAATACAGTCTTTGAGACTTTGTTCCAGCAGCATTTCCCCTGTGGGACTTCTTACTACTGCACCTTTCTGAGAGCCACACATGGCTCCTCTGCTTCCCCACTTTATGCTGCTGCTACTTCTCTATTTCTCTCCCCATTTCTTCCCCAAATTTGTAGTCCCTGGTGCACTCTCACTATCCACTTGCTGTAACTTAGGAGGGACTCACCCAGTCATGTTGGCCACAAGTCAGGGGAAACTCCTCTGAGGGCAAGGAAGGAACTGGTGGGAGATTCCTACCTGCCAATAAACATTCATTTTCAGTGTCTTGTTACATAGAGAAAAGTCAATAAGGTTAAAAATCTGGGAGCTGAAATCAACCACAAATTAAACAGAAGTCCACCAGAATAAAACTAGTAACTAGAAACTTTCCCTGCGACTTATTGAATAACAAGATGGTATCCAAAAACCCAAAATGAATCCTGTGAGATTCCACTTTCATGTATTCAACTACTGAAATGTATCTGAATCTCAAATGAGAGATACTTGTAGTGAAACGGCAAATTATCCTTCCGATTCCACATTGAAAAAGACAAAAAAGAAAGAAAATTGCATTCTATTTAAATAAATATATAAAAATATTACAAGGAGAATAGCTAATTATAGATAACATTTATAGAGTATTTCACCTCCAGAATAAAATATAAAATCTTTAGTTTGACATTCAAAGACTTTATAACCTTCCCTTCCAACACACTCTTGTTACACTTTAATCATCTTTTTTCAGTTCAGTGACATTGACTTCTTTGCTGTTCTTCTCATTCTCTGGGTTCTGGGCCTTTTCACTGGTTATTCTCTGTTCCTCTCCATCCTCATCTTTGCCTCTTGGCTTCCTTTAGGTCCCAACTAAAATCCCATCTACTACAGGGAGCCTTCCCTTTTAACTCTAGCATTCTCTCTCTAATAATTATTTCCCCTTTCTTCTATCTGTAATTTATATGAACATATTTTTTTGCATGTTCTCTCTCCCAGTAGACCGTGAATTCTTTGAGGACAAGGACTGTCTTTCTCCTTTCTTTGTATTCCCAGCACGTTCCTGGTACATAGATCCATAGTGGATGCTTATTAAGTGGTTATTGGTGGGCTGCCTAATATATTTTATCTCATTTCATCCTTGCAACAACCCCTTTAAGCAGTTGCTCTTATTTTACAGAGAACAAATTGGAGAAATAGAAAGGGACTTGCCAAAGGTGTCAGAGATAGTAAATGTCTTTGGAATGATTTGAATTTGAGTCTTCCTGATTTCAGGAGTAGCACTGTAGTGTTTATAGCAAGTAAGTAGCTCTATCTACTTCAGTACTTATAGTAAGTTCTCAGAGGTAATATTCACATGTGTTTTAAGTATGGAAAGAAGCACCTTGGTGATGACTAAACTGCCTTCAGCCCCTTGAAACAAAAATATATTTAAAATTGGATGGACAGCTGTCTGTCTTACATGATTTAGAAACTTATAGCTAAAGGAACTGGTGTCAGTTCTATTGGTAATTTCTGAATATGGTGAAATGTCACTATTATTCTGTACATGAAGGATTTTATACATATGTGTGTGTGTGTGTATATATATATGTATATATTTCAGAAACTTTGGTGGAAGGATTTATTGTTCAGTCATTTTTCAGTCATATTTGACTTTGTGGCCCCATTTGGGGTTTTCTTGGAGATGTATGGGAGTGGTTTTCCATTTCCTTCTCCAACTTATTTTATAGATGAGGAAACTGAGGCAAGCAGGCTGACATGACTTGCCTAGGGTCATACAGCTAGTAAATCAGAGTTGAAGTCCTTTTTACACAAAGAGAAGTCCTTCTGATTCCAGTCGTAGTCTATCCTCTGTGCAATGTAGCTTTAGTTAAAGTAGAATAAGGTCAGGAGTACCTTCCTCCCACTCCACCTCCAGTAAAGTCAGTGAAAGTTTGTGGGGTTTTTTTTTTTAAGTAAATAAAATAGATTGGATTCATGTATGATTGTCTCATTAAGTCCAGGAGGACCTTAGTGCCTTGAGATAATATCAAAGGGACAGAAGGAAGTAACTCTTTGGCAGAGAAGCAAAGCTTAACTCCTTATGGTCCTACTTGTGCTTTCCTTCAGATATTTTCATTTTAATTGGTTCTATTTTTACTATTAGCATGGAAAAAGTAATAAAATGATTCAATGTTGAAATTAACCAGTTTTCTATACAACAGATTCTTAGAGATTATTAGTATACTAAGTTCTGATATAAAAAGACTTGTTAGACAAATATTCATTTACTTCTAATATGGAATAGCTATAATTCATAATTGAACACAAAATTGTTGTAGCTATGCTTTAGGTTATACTGACACCTGGTGGTGGTCTTTACATTGTGAGAGTGTTTCGTATTTGTCATGTTTCTTTTTTGAAAGGAATTCTCCTCTCAGGGTATTTCATCTTCTCTTGCAGCAGTAAACTTGAGACTGCAAAGGTTAAAAGATCTTTCTCTTCCTTCTTATATTCTTCCTCTTTTTCCTTTCTGCTGGGCTCCCCATCCCAAGCCTAACATCCTCTTCCTTTACTATCAAACATTTAGAGAAAGACAAAGAAAGTTATCCCCTCATGTGGCTCAAGTTTTTTGTATCACAATCAAATCCTTTTCTTAATTAAAGACCTAATGTACAAGAATAGTAGTTCATTCCCCACATATAGTACTATAAAGCATCCTAGAAGTCATGTCTAATCCAATTCCCTCATTTTACAGGAAAGGAAACAGATGCTCAGAGACTATTTTGGCCAACATCACACAGGCACTAAGCTATAGGTGGGAGAGGAAAGGGAGTTAAAATCCTTTATCTCTAAATAAGCCAATTTTTTTTCCTCCCATTATATCAAACCTTAAGTGTTAATTAAAAAATAATTCTAAAGTTAGCTTAATATTTGTATTCTAATGATTAAAGTACTCCCAAAGTATTCTTAGAAGTCTGCATTAGATTTAGGAAGCAGAAAAACAGATTTTTGAAATAACTCCTAAAAATTATACATATTTAAAACTTAAATATTACTGTTATCACTTTCAAATTCTTAAGGATTTAAAACTTCCTGCCTTATATAATTTTCAAATATTAAGCTAAGGCAGCTTTGGGAAGGTTTTTGGTTCTGGTTTATCATTAATTGATTCGATTCCTTGGTTTACCCTTCACATATAATGTAACACCAACAGGATAACACACAAATGACATGTATTTCCAAAAAAATCTTCATATTTATGGTAACCATTTGTCAAAGAAACTTGAAAGACCTCATTTATTGAGCTTATCAGTGATGAGAAGCATTCTCCCATGCTGAAACTTTTGAGTCCTCTAATGAATTTTTACTCATGACTACTATGCCAGCAGATAATCACTTCTTTCATATTCTAGTCATCTTATTATATTGTACAAGAAAGGCTCACATTTATAATTATGGTCTAAACTGTGTCAACCTATAACCTATAATCTTATTTACAAGACATGGAGTTTGAAAAATGAAGACATTGTCAAAATGTTTCTAGTGAAGGTAGTTTTCCCATTGACATTCATTGAGAAACCAGTTATGCATTCTTAAAATAATCTTCTGGGCTCAGGGATATAGAAAACTTATAAAATGTCCATTTAAAAATAAATAATTTAGGGGCCGAGCCAAGATGATAGAGAAGAGACACTTCTTTATCTGAGCTCTTCCTTATGTCCCTCGGATCAACACCAAACAAGTCTCTGAACTAGTTTTGGAGTGACAGAACCCATAAACATTTGAAGTGTAACAAATTTTCAGCAGAAGATATTTTGGAAGAACTTCAGAAAGGGTCTGTTTCAATGTGGGGTTGAGGGAGAGGGAGGAGGAAGAGAGAGGAGGGAGGTGATTGAACACAGGGATCCAGGGTGGTGTACCATCCACACTCCGGGGAATCTATTAGGAGGCTCTTAGCCAAAATACAGCAATGTTGGCTACTCTGTCCTGGTTACAAGTCAGTGGATCAGCAGATTAGCTGTGAGACATCCAACACAAATACAAAAGGCAGATAGTGAGCCTCTGAACGCTCACCCAGCACTGGAAGTCAGCAGCACCACCCCAAGGCTGCTGTTGTCACCTTTAGAGGAAGCTTGGAACAATCTCCCCTTACCCAAAAAGCAGATCTCAACCTTTAAAAAATGAGCAATAAAGCAAAAAGAATTCTAACCATAGTTTTTATGGCAAAGGGGAAGAACAGACCCCCAAACCCTGAGGACACTAAAAGCAAATCATCTCCAGATGAAACCCTAAAGGATGATATGAGTTGGTTCCCATCTCACAAGGCATTCTTAGAAGAATTCAAAAAGGATCTTAAAAGAAAGTTAGAAGAAAAATGGGAAAAGAAAATGAGAACATTGCAGGACAAAGGAAATAAATTATCTGAAGAAAACTCCTTACAAAACAGATTGAGGGAAAGAAGAAAAGAAAACAACTTCTTGAAAAACAGAATTTGTGAAATGGAAAAAAATAATTGAACAAAACAGCTCTTTAAAAAATAAATAATTTTGTGGTAAAACATTAATAATAATAATAATAAAACCCAATTTAAAATATACTAGCAAAGCACATAAAGTTGTTTTCTTATGGGCACAGAATGTTAAGGCCCTGAAAAATACCTCTGTTATCCAGATTTTCCCCAACAAAGCTAAAAATGTACCTCTCTCTGGTGACTGATACTCTTTTTCCTCAAAATTTACAGCAGCTTTTCATTTTTCAGAAGTAACAAACTGCTCTGGATTGAAGAGAGAAAGCAATGTAGAATAAGCATTTTAAAATGGAGTAAATAATTTTTTGGAGAACTCTCACAGAGCAAGAACTCACAAGATGGTCAGAAAAAGCAATACTCTCAAGGTATCTCTTAAGAACTTTAGAATCAGGGCAGCTAGGTGGTATAGTTAGCCCTGAAGTCAGGAGGACCTGAGTTCAATTTTGGTCTCAGACACTTAACACTTCCAAGCTGTGTGACCTTGGGCAAGTCATTTAACCCCAATTGCCTCAGCAAAAAACAAACAAAACCAAAAAAAAAAACAAAAACACACACACACAAAAAAAAACCTTTAGAATTGATTTATGACATGGGAGATACTGGCACAGGACTGGCCAGCATGGCATGCCCTAATCAGAGAAGGTGCTTTGCTCTAGAATTCAATTAATCCAAAGGAAATACAGAAATTAGAGAAACTGCCCCAAATGTTCATAAGGACTATTTTTTTTAATATAAAGCTTTTTATTTACAAAACATATGAATGATTTTTCTACATTGACCTTTGCAAAAAACTTTTTTTTCCCAAGCTTTTCCCCTCCTTCCCCCAACCCCCTACCCCTAGATGACAGGTAATCTAATACATGCTAAATAAGATAAATCATATGACAAATACAATACATGTATACATATCTATACAGTTATCTTACTGCACAAGAAACATCAGATCTAGAAAGAGAAGGAGAAAAAACAACCTAAGAAGGAAAACAAAATGCATGGAAATATTCACAGAAAGTGTTAAAATGCTGTGTTGTGGTTCACACTCAGTTCCCACAGGCCTCTCTCTGGATGTATATGACTATCTTCATTGCTGAACAACTGGTTTGAATCACATCATTGTTGAAGAGAACCATGTCCATCAAAATTGATCATCGTATAGTCTTGTTGCTGTGTATAATGTTCTTCTGGTTCTGCTGATTCATAAGGACTATTTGTTTCTGACCTATGGTAAAGCTGATATTGGTCTGATCGGCCACAGTTATAACTTGATTCTAGCATAGTGATGTCATTTTGGTCCTCTTTGAAAATGAAGGACACAGTAAATTGTTCAATTCTGTGTCTCAAAAAATGCTGCTAGGAGAAAAACAATGAACAAAAGACTTTGTCCATGGGGGAAGAAAGTTCAGGAGACATTGTCACACCACATTTTCTCCTTAGGCTGTCTTCCTATTGGGTTATTACACCAATGAAATACACAAAAAAAAAAGCTCACATAAAAAAAGTTTCCTTAGGATGCCTATTACTGCACCTCTGCACTTCTCTGTGTGGAAAAACCTGTCATGGGATCAGTTCTTATCACCTTAATTCTGCTCAAAGGCAATAACATTGCAGTCAGTATTATTATACTCAGTGAACTCTCATCATACTACTCTTCTTTTTCCTTAAATAACCCAACTCAATTCTACCCTCCACATGAAAATGGTATTGCAATTGCTTTTGAGTTTACTTGAGCCTCAAGGCACCAGTCTCTCTTTTCTACTTTGCTAACTGCTCTTGGAGTAGGGAAAGTCAATTCTCTGATACATATATTAAAAGAATTAATGATTGAGTATTCTTCTTCCACATAAGAAGCTTTTTAAAAAATCATTAGATTTTAAATTGGAAGGTACCACAAAGATTGCATGCTGAAACTTTTCCCAGTCTTTGGTTGATATATTCATAATTCATTCCTTGCTTTATAAAACATTAGGGTGATTTTATCATAAATTGAATTTTTATGAGAGAAACCTGAACTTGATAAAAATTTGCATTTTAGCACCGGATGGCTTTGGAGAGGTCAAATTTTAACATCACTTTTTAGATGAAGTGAGGCCCACAAAAGTTAGGTAATATTGCTGAGTTTATATAGTTCATTTAGTGATAGGACTAGATGTAAAACTCAGATTTCATCTCAGTTTTTAAAGTTGAGAAATAAAGGAGCCTGACAAAATAACAAAATTAAAGTGTGAGGACCTTTTTAGGATGGTCCTATTCCTCTAGTCACTCTTTTCTAAGTACAAGGAAGACTTCAAATACAAAGACAATTTTTTTCGCATTTTTGATTGAGATTTTCTTATTTTTAACCATTCCCTCACTGTATGTTTCAATTTAGTTTGGTACTGGGATGTCTCAACACCCTCATTGAATTTTTTTGGAGGGGAGCATTTATTTTGAATCTTTCTATTTTGTTGTAATTATCAGTTTAGTTAGTTTGCTGATTCCTTGGGGTTTTCTAAATTAGTAATCCTATCTGCTGATAGGACCAACCTTGTCTCCTCTTTTACCAACTTGCCTATTCTTTCTTTTTTGTTCCTGATACCATCGTCATTTGCTAGAATTATGCCAGATCATTGAAGGGGTATTACTGTTTTACTTCTTTACCATAAAATCATATTGTATATTATGGATAGTTTTGATTTTAGATATGTAAACTTAATCATATTAACAAATTCAGTCTTTTCTGCATTTGCTATTTAGGGTATTGGGTTTTGGTTTGGGGTTTTTTTCCCCCAAGCATAAATGAACGGGGTTTTTTGCACATATATTACTGAATACTGCAATTTGATAGCATTTTTCTTTTAATATGATTAATTTTATTATTTTTTCCTTCTATTGAAGTATTTTTACACATATAGTATAAATCCGACTTTGTTGTTGAGCCATTTCAGTCATGCCCAACTCTCCATGACCTCCATTTAGAGTTTTTTTTTGGCAAAGATACTAGAGTAGTTTGCCATTTCCTTCGTCAGCTCATTTTATAGATGATTAACTGAGGCAAACAGAGTTAAGTCCCTTGCCCAGGTCACACAGCTGATAAAGTGGCTAAGGTCAGATTTGAAGTTGAGCCCTATTGCTTTCAGGGCTAGCACTCTATCCACTACACCACATAGCTATCCATATGAATCCAATTTAGTCACCATGAATAGTGTTTTGGACATGTTCTTTTAATCTTTTTGCTAGTGTTTTATTTAAAGTTTTTCCATTGATATTCATTAATGTTATTCATTTTTTATTTTATCCTGTCCTGGTTTTGGAATCAGGATATTTGTTGATTAAAGAGCTTGATAGAGGGTTTTCTTGGCAAAGATACTAGAGTGGTTTGCCATTTCTTTGAGCCCAAATAGGGTCAGACATGACTGAAACAGCCAGAACAAGGGAAAAAAGAGGCTTTTCAACACTGATGAATATGGATCTCAGAACAGCTACTGGATTAAAGAAAAAACACACATTTCCTACCACCACCCCTATCCCATCTTGAGAACTAAGAAAAACAAAGGCGAAAGAAGTGGTCACTTTAGGAGTATTTGGCCAATAATAGCTTCTGTTTCCTAACTTGAAACAGATTTAGATTTGGAAATTAACTTTTTTAGAATTTATAAGAATGATACTAGAAAGAATAATACCCTCTCCATATAATAATAATTTAGGGTAAATTTGGGATTTAAACATTTTTGGCATAAAACTAGTAACTTTTAGCCACAAAAAAGGTGAGATTCAGAGGAAAAGAAAATATCATTGAAATAAGGGGAGTGAACACAATGTAAATAATTGTGAATTATTGTGAATAATGTGAATTAGGATTTGGTATGTACTGAAAGTTGACCAATTTTAAAAATCTTTAAAAAGTAGACTAATGGATAAAGCAATACTTAAAATATATAACATTCATTCAATTGACAAGTATTCATTAATAACTTAGTCCATGTAAGTACTGGGCAAGGTTCTAAATAAAGACAGAAATAGTTGCCGATTCTTCTGAGTTTACTTCCTTTTGGAGAGAACTATGCATATCCATGGCATTGGGAAGATTTATCTCCATGCTTTCAAATTTGGCCTCAGATACTTACTAGTGGTGTGACCCTGGGCAAATCACTTAACCCTTATTGAGGGAAAAAAAGTCAGTCATGATTAAAAAAGAAACTGAACAACAAAAATACCTACCCATATAAATAATTATAAAATGTATGTGAAATACAAAGTAATATAGAAAGAAGTAATTAATAGGGGATCAACAAATGCCTCACATAGGAAGTGGCATTTGAGGGGAACCTGAAGGGAATTAGGGATTATAAGGGGCAGTGAGTTTTGTGTTTAAAAAAAAAAAAAGCTTGGAGGATTTGATTTTTAAATGTACTTATGGTGATTTTGTGCTATTTTTTTAGATACTTGGATAATATCAAATTTCTAGGAAAGGCAAGAGGGGAGAAATAAAGAGTTCCATAATAAAATAATAAAATTTTAGACCTATGTTTGGGTGGTTAAAAATCACAGCTTTTATGTAACTAAAATTTCTTTGATGACTGAATTTAGTAAGGGTGTGGGCCCTTCCAGTTAAAATATTTTTTAAGTCTCTGAAAGTAATTATTCTCTAGCCAGACCCAACTATTAGTCTCATTTCCTTTCTTTCTTGTCCATTTTTACATTGTTTACAAAGACTTCTCCTCTGAACTTAATATGCACCCTGACTGCCTTTTCCTCATTTGGAATTCATCCACACACTAGGGCCGCCTCACTGAAGTTTATTTAGCACTCCCAAAAGCCATGTTTCTTATAGGAGAAAATTTTGCCTGTGATACATTCATCCTCATCTGCCTCCTTCTTGTGAATCCTATAGAAAAAACACAGATATTTAAAAATAAATTTGTAGCAACTGGAAAATTTCTTTTAGTTTAAGAATAAAATTGGGTGTCATGTCACATATTTAATAAATAATAGAAACAGGGTCTTCCTCCTGTATAAAGGTTCCCAGTCCATAAAGAAATTTCAATTTTTATTTTTCAGTACAGAATATTAAGTAAGAAATGATAAATGGCTCAGGAATGCTTATTATGCATAGTCACTTTTCAGTTTGAAAATAGTCTTTCTCCATTTAGCTCCAGAATTTCCCACAATGCATCTTTATCAGGAATCAGCCTAGTAAAGAGGAAATAGTACAAGATTTGGACTCAGAGGACCTCTATTTGAATCTTGGCTCTCCTTATTATCCCTTTGTGATTTTGAGCAAAGCTATCATTTTCTATGAGCCTCAGTTTCCTCCTCTGTAAAATGGAGTAGATGGAGGACAATGCCAGTAGTCAGGTAGATTTCTCTTAGTTCATATCTGGAATTTATGTGATCCTGGACACTTCACTCTATTTGCCTCAGTTTCCTCATCTGTAAAGTGAGCTGGAGAAGGAAATGGAAAACCACTCCAGTGTATTTGCCAAGAAAACCCAATTGGGATCAGGAAGAGTCAAACATGATTGAAAATGACTGAACAACAAAAACAAAAATGGAATGATTAGATTAAGTTACCAGATCTAAAGTCTATGATCAAAAGATCATTAATTTGACAAGGATAGAAGTTTGTGCAGTTCCACATGTGGGGCTAGTGATCCCCATCAAGGATATCTCCTAAGCCTGGAAGTCTTGTGAACATATTTACACCTCATATAAGATTGAGTCACAGTAATGTGGGACAAATAGATTGATTCAGGCTGCTGTGCATGTATTCAATCCCTTAGAATTAATGTTATTAAAACATGCCAAAACCAAAAACCAGTTTGCCAATAGATAAGTTTGTTTTTGTTGTTCTTCAATTGTGGCTGACATTTTGTGACCCTATTTGGATTTTTTTTTTGTTTTTAGCAAAGATACTAGAATGATTCACTGTTTTCCTCTCCAACTTATTTTACAGATGAGCAATGGAGACAAAGTTAATTAACTTGCATGAAGTCACACACTTTAGCAGTTGTCTGAGGTTGGATCTGAACTGATGAAAATGAATTTTTCTAACTCTGGACCTGACATTCACCTGGTTGCTCCATAGATAAGCCTAAATGTTTTTATAGCCAATATAGTTGGACAGTTCATAGGGATAGAGCACCATATATAATATCAGATTTTTGTTAATGTATTGATCAATTTTGCTGAATTCTTTTTTTTGTTTTTTTTTCTTTCATATAAGAGAAATCTTTGTTATAAGGGATGGCTCTCCAAAAGAGGGAGACATAACAATAACATTCTTAAAATTAAACAGAAAGATACTAACAAACCTGTAGCTGGCATTTTTTCAGAAATATCCAGGAAAACTAAAAACTCAGAGATTTGAATAATTGAGGTCCTAGGGAAGCAGGTATTTGTGCATTCATATAATCTTCCCACTGGGAACTGTGAATATCAGCTTTGGGAAGGAAGCACAATGCAGTTATATGAGTTATGTGGCCAAAAGTTAGAAGTGACCTCAAGAACATGACCCAGGAAACTATCTGTCATACCTTCTTAGTTGGAAAAAGAAAGAATTTCTTAAACCACATACTCTTCAACCCAGTTATACTAGCCTCCTGCCTGCTTCACAAGCAAGGCTCTCTATTTCTCAGCTCAGGGTATTTTCTTTGTTCCCAGTGGTGGAATAGTCTCCCTCCTCAATTCCTCCCAATTTTTTTGTGTTTTTTAAAAAGTCCCAACCAAAATTCCATCTTTCATAGGTAATCTTTAGCAATCTTATTTAATTCTAGTGTCTTCCCTTTATTAAAACTTCCTCTGTTAAGTATTTCCTATGTGTCCTGTAAATAATTTATTTATCTATTTGTTTCAACGTCTTCTCCATTATATTATATCCTTGTAGAGGGGCAGGGGCTATCTTTTGATTCTTTTTATCATCTGTGTTTACAATAGTGCCTAGAACATAGTAGGTGCTTAATAAATTCTGATTGGTTGGTTGATTAAATCTAAGTTCTTGACCATATTCATAGAGGGGGGGGAGTATTTATCGGATATACCATTTCAGATTTCCTTTTTACTTCTGCTCTCCTTGCTTTGCTAGATTTATGAAAGAACACCAGATGCATGAGCATCTAGTAAGTGGTCCTGGATCTGAAAGAGTAGCAAGGGGATTGAGAACAGAAGTATTGTAATTCAGGGGAAGGAGCAATAGATTGGGAATCAGAGGATGTTGACTTTAGTCCTAACTCTGCTACTTTTTACATGAGTAACAATGGGCACTTTACTCCTGTAGACTTCAGTTCTCATCTCTGAAAGGAGAGGGCATTTGACTAGCTGACCCATAAGGTTTCTTTAAGATCAAATCTGTGATCTGTGACATGGAAGAATGATAAAACCTGTCTGAACTTTGCCTTCTGATATTCTTCATTCTACCAGTCTGGTAGGGAAAAGCGTTTTCTGACTAACACTATCAATTTAATTTGCTTTCCACCCAGGAGGATGGGATAGTGTTTGAAGTCCTTAAACTCCAGGCTTGTCAAGGTCCCTGAGGTGAATGGACTCATTGGAATGTTGGGTTATTTTGTTCTCTAGCAAGCCAAAGCTTGTTTTCCTTCTGTATACCTTGGGGTATACCATAAACCCAGAGGACAGATGTTTTTGGATTCAGTCAGATATTACGGGTTGTATTTTTCTAGCAGTGCCAAAGTAAATTTTTTTCTCTTTAAAAAAAGCCAAATCATAATGGGGTGCTATCATCAGAAAATTCTCCCTGGATGAGGAGAAGATGGCAATTACTAAAGAGAAAAGAACATTATATTAGTCGTTTATGGATTATTTTATATTCTTTGTAGGTTTTTTTGGTAAAATATAGACTACCCTCTACCAATTATACATTAATTTCTTGAATATGTGAAGATTTCACTTCCACATCTCTAGAAACCAGATAGGAACAATCTTTTTGACGTTCCCAGAGAACACGCTGGGTGGCAGTAAACTGAGCCAAAAAATAGTAATAATAATTTTTGAGAAGGATGTGCTGGAGCCAGCTCTAACCACCAATTGTTTAATTTTCAGTGTGAGTATTTACAACTCAGAAATATACAAATCAAGATTAATTTATTGTTTTGTTTATCATCTAGTCTTTTCAGAAAGAGAGGGGTGGAGAAAATGGTAATATAAATGAAATCTAAAAGTTCAATATGTTGTGGTTTTTGTCTTTTGGTTTTGTTTTTTTTTTATTTTTGCCATTGAAAATCTAGTTGTTTAACATTTAGCATCACACCATGGAAAGTTCTACAAGACTGATCATGTAAATCTAGAGCTTGGAGTGCTAGGCTATAGGTTATAGATAGTTTGATATTTACACCTTCTTTGGGTTTTATTTGTCTATTTTAAGCCCTGAAATATTCTATTCATATTATATCACTATAGTTGCTGTAATGATTATTTTGGTTAGATTCTCATTGCTCTAAAGTCCTTTAAAATTACAAAATTGGAAAAGCAAAATTTATAACCTTTTTTTTAAATGACAAGTAACTTAGATAGGTTAAATAATTTCTCCAAGGAAAAAACTTGATATATTAGATAGAGTTCCTATCTAGATTATACTTCTGACTGCAGGACTTTCTCAACAATAATACAGAACCTCTTTTTGTCCTAGAATCTCACTTTGCCCCTGAATATCTCACATTGGACACATGGCTTGGGAAGGGCCTTTTGATACAATTGTATCTTGTTCCAAACTCCTGACCACTCTTCCCTGCTAGTCAGTATGGTAAATTTATGAGTAGCCACTTTAAAGTAGCCTTAGCAGGAAGTAAGGCTGCTTAGAAAAGTTATGAGCAAATTATCCCAAAAATCAAAGGAACATCATGCACAAACTGTATCATATATTAACCAAAATTCACATCCTAAGAATATGTGCTGAATCAGGGAGAGCTATCTCAGCAGTATGGCCAGGGCCTTTAGGTCCTATAATTAATCTCAGACAAGTTCCAGACATCCTCAGTAAGATCAGCAGAACACCAAAATGATGCTGATACCTTGGAGAGGGAAGGAAACGTTAACTTTAAAGTTTTACTGACAACTTTGAGATGATTTATCATGTCTTCATTCTTCTCTGGGCTCCAAACTTTCTTCACAATGTTCTTCATCTCCCTCCCTTTCCCTTCAGCTTTTCTTTCCCCATTAGAACCTAAGCTCCTTGCATGTAGGGACTGTCTTTCAGCTTGAGTTTGTATTCCCAGCAATTAGCACAGTGCCTGTAACCAACCTGGCTATTCATAGTAAGCACTTAATAAACATATGTAGACTTGGGGAGTCAAAGAAATGCTAAGACAGGGAAGTGTTCTTTATCTGGGATCCACAGACTCCCAAGGGATTAATAAATAGCAAGTCCACAAATTTGGATGGAGGGAAAATGTGTCTTTATCTTCACTAATTTTTGGGTTTTTTGTAATCAGGTTTGTTCAATGAATCTAAAAAGTTTTTTTTTGAGAAGGCACCAAGGCTTCATCAGATTGCCAGCGGGGTCCATGACACTCAAAAAATTAAGTCTGTAGACTTAAACTTTGGCCTAGACTATGGTGGCTATTATTAATTAGTACTTGCCAAGGATTTCAATATAGTAGACCCTGGGCACTTAACCCTGTTTGCCTCAATTCCTTAATTGTAAAATGAGCTGGAAACAGAAATAGCAAACTGATTCAGTATCTTTGCCAAGAAAACCCCAAATAGGTTCATGAAGAGTTGAGCATAACTTAAATGACTTAACAACAACAACTAAATTTGGGCAACTAGGTGACCCCGTTCCTCATCTTTAAAATGGACTAGAGAAGGAAATAGCAAACCACTCCAACACCCTTGCTAAAAAAAAAAACAACCCTAAGTGTGGGTCAGGAAGAGTTGGACATGGCTGAAACGATTCAATAACAAAAATTAAAAGGCTGAATATGTTTTCATACCTATGAGCAGTCATCCAATGCAAGGATTCCATGGGCTTGAGAGACTGATGTCTTTCTTAGCACTAGTAGTCAATGTGCACTTTGCTTCACTCTGAAACACAGCATCAGTTATTGCTGCTGATAATCAAAATATACATATCCATTCTTACGTGCATTAATTCATCATAGCATTTTAAATTTAACAAAAAACTTATGAATGTATAATTCCTTTACAGTTATTATTTTTTAGCCATAAAAAAGTTTTCTAGCACCAGCTCTGAAGTCAGGAAGACCTGAGTTCAAATCTGGCCTCAGGCATTTAATGCTTCCTAATTGTGTGACCCTGGGCAAGTCATTTAACCCCAATTGCCTCAGCAAAAAAATAAATAAATAAAATTTTCTATTTCCTATAAAATGCTCTTCATGAAAAGAATGATTTTTTTAAAGAGAGAAAGAAATCAAAGACTCAAAGTGATTCTTCATCTTCTAGGGATTGTCAATCACTTTGCCCTAACTTGTATCTCCTTTATTCTATAGAGCTACCTATTCTGAGACATAACAATATTTAAGATTTTTTTTAACCTCTTCTTTGACATCTTTTGTATTGTGGATTAATTTATCATGGAAGGTCAAGAGCAAACAATATTGAAAAGACCATAAAGGCATTGATTAATCCTATTTGTGTTTATGCCTCAAAATGCTAATTTTTTTTCCTTTCACATTACTTAGAAATTTCTGCTTGATAGTACCAGTTATACCATTTTTATAGATGTACCTTTCACTCTAGCTTATTTATTTTTTCTTTCTCTCTGAATTCAGAAGTGAATTTAACTAAGCAAAGGAAAGAGACGTGCAAGCACAAGGAAGCAAGACTTATTTGAGAACACAGCATAGCTCCACACGGAAATCAGGTATGTTCAGATTCCAATTCCATACAATTCCAAATGATCCTAAATTCACATATTACTCAACCATTCTCAGAAAACTCAAGCAATATTTCTGCAGTTCAGTTGTAACTTCGCGGATGTGTCCTTCACTGATGCTATCTTGCCTGAAATTTGCACTGGTGACCTCAAGCTCATTTTGGAGAATACTGAGTGACAGATATTGTAAACATCCTACACTCTCAGCTGTGGAAAGTGAAAAAGCTGGGAGAAGGCTGTTTACTCTGTCTGCCTTGGAAATCAGCTGAAAAGAAGAGAATCAAGGGCATTGTTATGTATATGTGTCTCTTGTTCCAATTGTTATTGCTGTTTATACCAGAGGTCAAATTTGTAAAAAAAAAAAAAAAAAAAAAAGTCAGGGAGAAAGTGGGTTGCTTGGGTCAAGAAAGAAATGTGACAAAATCAATTATCTCCACACATTTTGACATTGTTTAGGGGGAAAAAAGATTCACAATCACCTGAAAAAACTACATAATTCATATTCTTCTATTGTAGAGTCCTTACATCAATAACAAAAAAATATATGTGTGTACTAAACAGAGTATTCTATAGGCAGCTTAAGTAGCATATTTGCTCAGAGTTGAGCATTTCTAAAATAGAAACACAAGCCTGGGATTTACCAAACTGTATTAATTGCCAAACTCTGCAAGTCTTGGAAAATGCAAAAAAAAAAAAAAGTAATCTTTTACACCTGAGTTTCCATCTTACTGGGTATGTACATATATGTACAGCTTAAGGAAATACAAAATAATCCAAATTAATTTTGAGAGAAAGCCTATTCTTTAAAAATGACAATAATTTTTTAAAACCTTTGTGGCTATGACACTTAATTTCCTCAGGTCTCAGTTTCTTCATATGTAAAATGAAAGTGCTATGTATCCAGTTGCTTCTGAGGTCTTTTCCAGATGTAGATATATGACTCTATGTTCAGTAGGTATAAGCATAAAGGATGCTTTTCAAAGCAAGCCCCCAGGTGCCAGAAACCTAGGATAAGACTAAGTGCATAAAGGAAGAAAATAAGCATTTATTAAGTACTCACTATACTCTAAGCACTGAAGTTTGTAAATATTATTTTATATTCAAAACAGCTCTCAGAGAGAGGTGCTATTATAATTCCTATTTTGTATTTGAGGAAACTAGGCAGATAGAGGTTAAGTGATTTTCCCAGTGTCACACAACTACTAAGTGTCTGAGGCTGGACTTGAACTCAGGTCCTCCTGACTGTATCACCCACTGTAAAGGAGAATTAAGAATAATCAGCTGATCGTGTGTATGTATATATGCATGCATGTATATATATGCATATACATGTATGCATAATAAAACATTAATGCTTTAAAAATTAAATGATTAGCTTAATGCTTCTTTAGAAGATGAAAAAGAAAATAGTCTGCCATCTTACCTTGATTATATTGTTCCAAAATATTATTAGTATGTGGGGCTTCCTACTGCTTTTTTAACTATTAGAATGACATCGCCCTTGAAAAAAATGCCAACTGGAAGCAGGTAGAGATCTTTACTTTGTATTTTGCCATCTTCTTTCTGTATTTAAAAATTGTGCATTGTGTTGCCAGTGGCAGGTGATTTTGAGGAAGTGTTTGAATAAGGCCCGAGTTTATTGGGGTCGGGAGTAACTCTTGATCAGCCTGCTTAGCAACTGCAACTTTGCAATGTCATGAACCTCTTTAGATCCCTAAGACAATGTTCTGCTGTGTCTCAAAGAAGCAACTATTGTAGGCATTAAATTTGCCTTCTGCCAGGAGTTGAAAGCATAGGAGGGTGTTCAAAGGAATCTTATATGGATAATGGTGGGAAGCAGCAAGGGGTGGAAAAAGGGGAAATGGAATGGATCTGCTTTTGTTTAACATTTTAGAAGGCCTGTTTTCATGGAAAAGGAAAAACTCCAGTTTTTTTGGATATACTTGAAAGTGATTTTCCAGGATATCTCTACACTGAAATTTAGATTAAAATAGAGGCTATGGAAGGACAAAAATTTAATGCTCATTGTGCACTAAAATATTGGAATACATTCGTCTCCTTGTTTCTGCATGAACTTTAAATGAAGGCTTTAAAAATATTTCTAAGCTATTTTTACAAAGATTTTGGTTTTTGTTTTTTAATTAGTAAGAAGTATAGGTACATAGATAAGAAAAAGGATAGCAAAGAAAAAAGGAAAGGAGAGAGAAAGGAAGGAAGGAAGGAAGGAAGGAAGGAAGGAAGGAAG
>JAJPUD010002605.1:59756-71906 GCA_023553655.1 Myrmecobius fasciatus
GAGGAAGGAAGGAAGGAAGGAAGGAAGGAAGGAAGGAAGGAAGAAGGGAGGGAGGGAGGGAGGGAGGGAAGGAAGGGAAGGAAGAGAGGAAGGGCTATTGAAAGAACTTTTATAAAAATGTACAGAGGTTAACTGAAGGGAATCCAGAAAAAAATCACAGATAAGCAGAACAGTTTTGAAAATTACATGTTGGATTTATTATGTTTTAAAGAAGAAAAGTAAGGGGTACTTAATAGTGGTTCAAATACAGTTGTTTTTCTTTTATACTGTGCTTATGGAAATACTCATTTTATTTGGCATTTTTGGTTCAGAATAAATTATATTTCAATGTTTTCAAAACATTGCCAGATATTCTTACAGAGCAACATTCTTCCAGATGTTTCACAATTTTTAATAAATTACTTTATGATAAATAATTCTGTGATGGTTGATTTCCTGTGGACAGGGCTTTTAAAGAGACCTTTGTGCATATTTACTTGAGATTATACTTTTGCTTTTTGAATGTATTCTCAGTAGATATAAGATGATGTTTTAAATGTCCCTATGACATCTGTTATACTTTGTGCATAAATATATATATACATATATATGTAATGTTGTACCATTTATGTTTAAACATAATGTCTTTGTATATAATAAGCAAAAATGCTTTAGAATCTATTAATTTACTATTTAAAATTATTTCTATAGAGATTTGGATGATATGCCATATACTATATGTTTACAGAAAGAAAAACTCTGCTAAGCAAACTCTATAAAGTGAAAAATGAGAATATTTTATGTGAGAACAAACTGTTGTCAAGTTTAAAACATTTCATATAAACAATCTACTAGTTATGTCATTTTTAATCTCTTCAGTAGCACTATTTAGCAATACTTTGCTAAATTAACTTGATTTATAAAACTTAAAATAAAAACACTTCTTTTAAAAAGAAATACATTCTCCAACTAAAAATTCTATGATTCTTTTTTAAATAGTTGTAATTTAAATAACTCTCTATTGGTCAAGATGGATCAAGATCTTTATTTCATAAAGATATATAAATTTTTATTGTATCTATATGTTTTATATAGATAACTAAAAGCAAAATCTTTTCTGGATTTCCTTGAAGAATCATAACTTTTAGAGTGATCAAATTGTTTAGGAAACATCTAGTCCAACCCCTACCTGAAATGTGAATTTCTATAAGCTTTAGACCTATCAAGTGGTCATACAGTCTTGAACACTTCCAGTGACAGAAACTCAATTACCACTTCATTTTTGACCAAGCCTAATTATTAAGAAGCTCTTAGTATTTAGTCCAAATCTGTTTCCTGATAATTATTACCTAACAGCTTTAGATTCTGCCTACTGAAGTCAAATTCAAGTCCATAAACATTTAAGAATGTAATATGAGCAAAGAACTGTGTTGGACCTTAAAAATACAGTAAGTTCCACTGTAACACTTGTTTTGAAAGCAGCTTGTTGCAAATGGACTGATATATTTTATTAGGGAATAGTTTTGAGTATAGGGTAAACACTGCTTTTGCTTATGTGAAATTTCATTTGTAAGAAAGAATAAAAATTCAGAAAATTGCACTCTGTTGAAGTGAGTTGCACGGGAATACACAAATTACATACAAGTATGAAGAAGAGACAGGAGGACAGCAAACCATACCCAGACACATGTGATATTACAATTTTCAGTACACTTTACTATAAAATTGATTTTCATTCTTAACATGTTCTCATCTTCTTAAGTCTCTAGCCAATCAAGAAAACAACAAATCAAGCCCTGATTTGTAACATTGGCCAATTTTTAAGGTATATACTCACAATGAAAATGTAACCATATAAGCTGGCTCCAGCCCACCCCAGCTGGCTGTCCTAGCTTCATAATACTAGGAACATAAGGAGTCTCAGGGGCAGGGGTAAGAGAGTGGATTCCATCTTTGGAAGATGGTCCAGAGGCACAGAGATCGCATGTCAAGTTCAGGGAACATCAGATGGGCTGGTATAATTGGAATTTGGATAGTCTGAAGGAGAATTATCTTAAATTTGGCTAGAAAAGAGATTATAAGTGACTTTAAATGCCAAGCATAAGAGTCTGTATTTAACTTTAAGGTCATTAGGGAGTCTCTGAAATTTTTGATTTGGGAAATGAAATAATCAGGGGTTTGGAGACTAATTCAGTTTTTAGAAAATGGAAGCATTTATACAGTTGTTTGAGGCACTATGCTAAGCACTTTACAAATATTATCTCATTCGGTTCTTACAACATCCCTGTAAGGTAGATGATGTTATAATTCTGTTTTGGAGTTGAGGAAGGTAAGGCAAGTAAAAGTTAACAGATTTTCCCAGGGTCACAATAGCTAAATAAATATCTGAGGCAAAATGTGAACTCAGGTTTTCCTGGCTAAACCCAGAGCTCTGTTTACTTAACTGCCTAAAAAAGAATGTTTTCTTTCTGATACCAGACTTAACAGACCAAGGGAAGAATATAGAAATGTTGCATCTGCACTTCGGCAAGTTGTGCTGAAACCTCTTAATATTCTCTGGTACAAAAATCCATGAAAATTATAGATCGATGCCAAGATAAAGGTAGGAACTAGAGGGAATGATGGTAGTAGTGATGGTAATAGTTGTCATTGTTTATAATACTACAATATTACTAATAGCCATTTTTTGTTCAGTTGTTTCAGTCACGATTGACTCTTTGAGACTCCATTTGGGGTTTTCTTGGTAAATATAGTGGAGTGGTTTGCCATTTCCTTCACCAGCTCATTTTACAGATGAGGAAACTGAGTTAAACAGGATGACTTGCAGGATCATAGCTACTAATTGTGTGAGGCTAGAGTTGAACTCAGGAAGATGAGTCTTCCTGACTTCTGGTGCTCTACTTATTGAGCTACCTAGTGATATAATTTTGCTTTAAAATCTCCATAGTGTCTTATATGCATAATCTCATTTTAATCTTATAAATGCTGAGAGGTATAATTCCTATTTTAAAGAGGAGGAAACTTAAGCAGATTAGTGCCATTATTATCTCCATTTTACAGATGCAGAAACTGAGAGAACCAGTTTAAGTGACTTGCTTAGAGTCACACAGCTAAAGTAGATGAGGTGGTATTTCAATTTGGATATTTCTTATTTCAGGTACAGCACTTCAAGGACCTGGCCCCTTCAGCTGCTGGTTCTCTTCTTAAAATGATGCCCATAACTGAATATAATGTTCTGGATCTGTTTTAACCTATGTACAGTACTTACTGTGGGTGATGAGTATTATCCCAAATACTTCCTTACTTGCTCTAGAAATTATATTTCTCTTTTTATTGTTAGTGTTTAACTCAATACTTTTCACCCTCAAATAATCATTAAATCAACATGTTTAAGTCAGGATATCAATCAGGCCATTTTCCACCTGTAAAGTTTTTGTTGTTTGTTTTTTCTTCACATGAACTGCTTTCTAGGAAATTGATTTTTTGGACCCAACTAACTTTTACATTTTTATTATAGCCCACCCTTTTAGATTCAGCACAGACATCTACTCTGTGAAATTCTTTTTACATCACCATATTAACTAGCCTTCCGGTGTTTATGTCTTAAAGTTATTAAATTTAATGTCATCTATGTCATCCTCGGAGTCACTGATAAAAATATTGAACAGAATAGAATCATTTGGTTCTTCCCTTTTTCTTGATATCAGTCCATTAGCTGGCATTGATCTTTGTATGCAAGAATATCAGGAGATTTCATGAGATATCTTGCCAAAGTTCAGATACATCCTATCTATAATATTCCCTTGGTCTACTAGTTCCATGTCAAAAAGCAGATATCTTTTTTTAGGCAACTAAGTGGAAAGAACACTTGATCTGGAGTCAGGAAGAATGGAGTTCAAATACTACCTCAGACATTTACTAGCTATGTGACTTTAGGCAAATCACTTGATTTTGGTTTGCCTCAGTTTTTTGGGGGTTTTTGTTTGTTTTTTTTAACTCTAATATAGGGAACAGCACCTACCTCACAAGGATATTGTGAGAATAAAATGAGATATTTGTAAAATACTTAGCATGGTACCAGGTGCATAGTAGATAGTATATAAAGGCATTTCCCTTCCCTTCCCTTCTGGAAAAAAAAGAACACATAAAATTAGTCTAAACTGACTTGTTGTTAGTGAACCCATTCTGGCTTCTAGGTACTGGTGCTTCCATCTTCTAAATGCTCTCAACCATATGTTTAATAATATGTTCTGTAGTTTGATTTCAAAGTTCCCCTCTGCTCTCCATTTTACAAACATCAAAGACAGGTCTTCTAAATACAATACTTGTGTTTTCTTTAGGGCATGTGACCACTGACCAGCTCAGTCATTAAAAATCTGCACAGCTGGAAATTTAGTTGCAAATCCTGTCTAAGCAGTGACTAGGAGGAAGCCCAGCAACATTCTGCTCTGCTTCCTTTCAATATTTCCTGCCTCCTTTAATATAACAATACCCTAGGAAATCTCCAATTCAGCATGTACAAAGACACCAGTAATCTTTTGGGACACCATAAACTCTCAAAGAATGTATTCAGAAAAACTTTGTGCCTCCTTCAGAACATCCTACTACCTTCACAGGACCCTAGCTCCCTGGGGAAGCTCAGTGGCCCATGTACTTCCTCCTCTGCCTCTGAATTCTCTCCCCACCCCATGTCCCCCAAAAAAATAACAGGGAAGGGAACAAGGCACAAAATATTGATGTCAGGAGCCTTCATCTCTTCTTATTTGCTACTGCAACTCCCACTGCCAGTTTTATGTATTATAGAAGGGATCAAAACACTAATAATTTAATTGGCTTACCTTCAATTTATTTGACTTATCTAAGGTCATCCGAACCATTAGTGGCTACACTTGAACTAAATACAGAATATTAAAATCAGATCTGAGGATGACAGTTTTAAGAAGGATTGGATAAGCTGGAGAGAATCCAGAGAAGAACCACAAAGATGGTAAAGGAATTTCAGTCTATGTCATGAGAAGTTCAGTTGAAGGAAGTGGAGATATTAAAGCTGGAACTGAAAAGACTCAAGGAACATGATAGCTATGTATTTCCATGGCTACTGTATGAAATGATAATACCTAACTTATATAGTACTTAATATGTGTGCCAGGCACAGTGTTAACAAAGCACTTTGTCATTGTTATTTCATTTGCTCCTCACAATCACCTTTGGAAGTATTGTTATTATTCCCATTTTACAGATGGGCAAACTGAGGCAAGCAGGTTAAATACTTTGCCCAGGATCATAACTAGTAAGTGTTCAAGTCAGGTTTTGAATTCAAAGTCTTCCTGACCCCAGGCCCAATATTTCCACTATACTACCTAGCTGTACCATATGATATATAAATATAAATACATATGATATATATGTATGTATTCATACACAGAGTGGATATGTTAGAAAAGATTCAGGGACATATTTTCAAGGAATTGAATAGCTATTATATGAAAGAATAGAGTTACTCTGTTTTACCCCACAGGGATTATCCAAAACAATGGAAACTCCAAGGAGATGAATTTAAGCTTGACTTGAAAACTTCCTAATAATTAGAGTTGTGAAAAAGCAGAATGTGCTGTCTCAAGAGGTTGTGGGCATTCTTTTCTTGGAGGTCTTTAGGTGAAAATCAGATGAGTCTCCATCTGCTGTATTGTTGTAGGAATTCTTTTTTTCTCTTAGATTCATGCTGAAGTCCCTTCTAACTCTTAAATTGTATAAAATAGATTTTTACAAGCTTTTAACTTCTTCTCTAGTGCTTTTTTCCAGATATACATCCATTGCCAAGAATTTGGAGGAAAAACACACATCAACTCCAACACCCAGTTTGATAAGGTTTTAAAGTATCCCACCCCTTAAAGTGAAGCATGCCAAAAGAACTTTCATTTAGATGTTCATATTTTTAATTTTTTAAATGCTCATTGATATTCTTTTTTTTGTCTTTGAAAGGGAAAAATTCTCAAGATTGTTATTTTTTTCCTTCTAACTTACATAAAGACATAATAATTTTCAATATGTTCTTTATAAGTTAAGCAGAAACTCAACAATTCAGCATTGTTCCTTGAAGGCTAATATTGACTATTTTAAATGCTGAATACTGAGGGATATTTTTTATGTGTCAATTTTATTTATAAAAATTTCATATATTTAATTAATTAAAACACTGAGATCCCTCTGACACCATTCTTAAATTCTTACACTACCCCAACACACTACAGCTCATGCACTCCACTGATATCATGCCATGTCATTAAAAAAAAGTGAGAAAAACTCTTGCATTTTGGTTAGAAATTTAGAGTGAAATTATGAGGGAACATGTATAATAGATAAAGAATGGTGAAGCATGGATGGGCTATAGTCTTCATTCCTGAAGGAAATACCCTATCAGTGAGATGGTAGAGCCATTTTAATATTTGGAATATTTGAGTGCTTTAACTAGTACCCACATAGTCTGAAAGAGTTACATTAGAAAACCTGGATTATCTTAAAAGAAATGACAATTATATAATTTAAATTGCCAACAAACTGCCTGGAAAATTACATCATAAACCCTAAGTAGCTGCCTAACATTCCATAATATTGAGCCTATCAAATGCCAATGGAAAGTTAGGTATGGCTCTCATTGCTTTTTCCTTTTGGCTTAGAGAGAAACAACATTTCTTATTATGATTTCAAAGAATCTTGCAGGCCAGCCACATATCCTTACAGTTCTGGAATATGAATTGCTTGAAAATCTGACAGTACTATGCAACTTCCTCTCATTATACTAGAGTCACACGCAACAATTTTGGCATTCAGGAAAAGAAAACATGAAAAGAAGCCTCAATTCAACTTTACAATCAGTCAACAAATATCTAAGTGCCTATGTGCCAGGTAGTGTGCTTGGAATTCATTTATAATTTGTGAGGTGAAAATTATTTAAGCAATTAAGGTAAATTTATTTGGGCAGGAAATATAGCATCCAAAGGCAAGCAAACAAGGTGGTAAAAGGCCTGTACAAAATGCTATACGAGAAATGATTTTGGGAAATGGAGATGTTTAATGTTAGTATATTTTTTTTCTATGTTGCTAAAGGAGTATATGTATTAAATATGTATTCAGTCATCTAAATTTTGATGCCCTGGGTCACGGACCTGGTTCATTTCCCCTAGTTACAGCTTTCCATTGCACAATCTCAATTCAGCTACAGATAGCTAAGCAAGATTAAGAAATTTAACATTTTCCTTGTAAACATTTCTTCATAGTCTTTGATTTTACAGATAGTATCGGACTCCTGATACTATCACAATTCTGGGAGTATAGACCTATAGGATATTGCCACTCATAGCTGGCTCTTTTCCATTAAGCCAGTGTAATAATTTGTGTTTAATTAGCCATCATAGATAAAAAGTAAGTTGTTGAGGAGCAGAAAACTGTCTCACTTTGATCTTTGTATCCTGAGACCTCAGATCTTACCTGGAACATTGTTATTGTCTACTTGTTTCCCAAGTCTTTGTAATCCATTTGGTGTCTTTTTGGCAAAAATACTATAATGATTTGACATGTCTTTCTCCAGTTTATTTTGTAGATGAGGAAATTAAGGCAAATGACCAAGGGGCATTGACTTGTCCAGGGTCACAGAGCTAATAAGTATCTAAGGTCATAATAGAACTCAAGGTCCAGTGCTCTATACCTACATCACCTCAATGTCTATATAGTGAGCATTTAATAAATGCTTCTTGCTTGATTATAGTTGCAATTCCAAAAGTTCTTTGACTTTGCCTCGTGACCTCTGAGGCTACATGACCACTTATTCACATGAGTGAATTCACTAATTCACAGGAATTATTCACATAATTTTCAATTATTTATACCAGACCATTTTGTCTTCTGCTCCGCTCTTCCCTTTTCCCTGAAGTTGTACTTTAACGGAAATGCAGAGCTTCTAGTCACTGTGCTTCATACCAAGTGATAACTGGTTAGGTGGCCATACAACTGTCACCTATCCTTTCTTCTTATCCATTCATGTAGATCAAGGATGGCTTCATCCCAATAGATTGCCTTTTTTCCAGGACCTCACTGCCAGTATCTGGTGTTATCTTTCAATGTTATGGATGGCACCAGTGAAATGACTTAAATAATTATATCTGACATCAACAAGTCCAAGTTCAACAGCATGCAGAAAGTACAACATGGCCATCCCTGATCGTTTAGTTTGGGCTGGGACTTGATGCTCTAATAGGTGCTGACAGTTTTGGGTGTGAGTGTGGTGGTGGTGTTTTGGACTGACTTTAGTATTTTTAAGCTCTACTTAGACAACTAACTAATATATTACTAAATTAATGATTTGATTTGTATTTATAAAATTGTGCTTACCTATAATAGGACTTCTTAAACTTTTCCCACTCACAACCCCTTTTCACCTGAGAAATTTTTACATGACTCCAGGTAAATAAGTATATAAAATAGGTATTCAAATCAAACATTTATCAATAATGAACCATAATTTCACAACCTCCACATTCATTTGTAAGACCCCACAGTTTAAAAATCTAGGACCTGTTTTTATTCTGTTATATTTAATTTTACTTCTGCATCGTATTAACTCTGTAAATAACCCACAATCATGTCCATACCATTTGTTTTACACAAAATCATTAGGTAATATTTATTGTCATGTGTGAATCCAGAATTGTGTGTGGCTGAAATTCATACTGGGAATGTGCCAAACAGCATCTATTCCGGCTTGTGAATACGAGAGAACAGGCTGTGATATCTCTGAACAACAGAACTCCGACATGACAGTGAGCTTGTGAACCTCTATCCATGGACTAGTCCTAGCGAAGACTAAATATTGAAAAGCTTTGGAACTTTGCCATTGGGGGTATGCCATTGATCTCTATCAGCACATTTATGAGCATTTGCATAATTGGGAAAAGACATGGCTCTTGCCCTCAAAGATTGTATCACTTGAATAAACTGTTTCACTTGATTTTACAACTAGTAGTTTCATAATATATATCATGAGGCTGATAGTTTGTTTTTTTTTTAAGTTCAGAAGTTTCCACTTGAGACTATGCATCATCATACACAGAAAACTCTAAGATGGATAATAATCATTTAGTCTATCATCACAAAATTTCTAAGCCTATCTAAAACTATTGTTATCCTTAATATATAAGTAAAAAATGGAAATGCAGTATGTATGTGTACATATATATGAATTTAAATTTGGAAAGATGGCTAATAAATTATACAATGAAGTTTAATAAAAATAGTGTTACCAGGGGAATCAAGAAAAGTACTTTCAAAAGAAAAGTTTTTCTTGGGCACTGCTTTTTGTTGTTGAGTTGTTTTTCAGTTGTATCCAACTGTTCATGTCCCCATTTGGAGTTTTCTTGGCAAAGACAATAAAGTGGTTTGCTGTTTCCTTCTCTAGATTATTTGACAGATGAGAATCTGAGGCAAACAGGGTTAAGTGACTTGCTCAGGGTCACACAGCAAATAAGCGTTTGAGGCCATATTTGAACTCAAGAAGATGAGTCTTCCTGGCCCCAGACCTGCTGTTCTAATCATTGTAACACCTTCTGCCTTAGGTACAGCTAGTGCCCTAAATTTAAATGAGGTAATATTCTTAAAACTCTAACCAAAATTCCACAAATATACAAGGATCATCATGTATATTAAAGAGTAGATTCTTATGAACCATACATCTTTGAAATACAAACGACTAGACTATTTTTTTCCTGTAAACTACACAAACGCAAATTGAACTTTTTCATGTTTCAATGCAAAAAAAAAAAAGATTTTTTGATGTTTTGAGTAGAACTGACATTTTCCTTTAGTGATGCAATTGTTTTGTTTTTGTGTGTTTTTAAGAGATTTCTATTTTAAGAAATAAAAGAAAAAGAATGAAATTTATACTGCTATGTCTGAAGTGTGGTTCTTCCAATAGGTCTTGGGTTTGAATAGAAGGTCTATTTAATTACAGTAAGTCTTTGTTAATTTATTTTTCTTTAGCAATGAGAAAGTTGATTTGAATTCAGTTATGATGCCCTTGTGATCACAAGCTTTTGAACTTCCTTTTGTGACAATCATGTCAAATAATACATGTATATTTTATTCTCGTAATACATTTAGTGATGATAGAAGTAACACATTCATAAAACATTTAAGATTTATATAACTATCTGAGTAGTTCTGTGAGAGCAATATTATAAATTTTATTCACCCCATTTTCAGATTCTTTCTGATTAGATATTTAAGTCTAAAACCTGGAGACAAAAAATTCTTTGCTATCTTTAGTTGAAATCTTCTTTTCTTGAACTTGTATAAAATTTCTATACTATACAAGAAAGAATGTGATAAAATAGCTTATGTTGCTATTCATATTTGAAAATATTCAAGATACATATATATATATATATAAGTATAATATGTGCATAAAATGTATAAGGACAATTTAAGGTGATACAGTGGATAAAGTGCTGGGCCTGGATTCAGAAAGACTCATCTTCCTGAGTTCAAATATGGTCTCAGATACTTACTTAGCTCTGTGACCATGGCAAATGACTTAACCCTACCAGTGTTTTTCATCTATAAAATAAGCTGGAAAAGGAAATGGAAAACACTGGAGTTTTTTTTTAATTCCAGTTTTTTTTTTTTAACTCCAGTATTCTTGCCAGGAGGCCCCCCCCCATGGAGTTCCAAAGAGTGGGAGAGGGCTGAAACAATTGAATAGGAACTTAATATGTCTATGTTTATATGTATGTAGGGCACTATGTGTGTGTGTATGTGTGTATGTATACATACATATGTATACACACATTTGTATATATACACTAATATTGACCAAAGAATGAGAAAATTCCATGAGCCACTCCAAGAAGTCAAATGCTAAAAGCTTCAAAAATATATATTAGTAATACAAATGTTTAGTTACCTGTATTGTAAAACAGTGAAATCTATGAGAAGATATTAGTAAAACCATCCTAGAGGATTTGGTTTTAAGTTAAAAAAAAAAACAGAGATAACAAAATTAGTTCACTCAGCTATTTTTTTAAACTTAGTTATCTGAAATTAGATAATTATTGTAGTGGCTTTGAATCACCCTGTATACAACCCTGCAAGTCCCTATTGAGCCTTTTTTCAGATAAGGACACTACAAATTAATAAATGCATGAAATGGGCCAATTTCCACACGTGAGATGTAATGTACACAGGCACAAACAATCCTTCAGTGTTCTCTAGGTCAAATATATTTGATAGCAGGAGCCCTGGTTAAAGACAAATTACTAAAAATAGAAAGAGAAGTAATATGTGCAAAAAAAGACATGGGACAATTTGTATCAGTTGATGCAGAATGAAATGAACAGAATAAGAACAATAATCAGTGACTACAAAAATATAAAAGAAAAGAACACAAAAAGGGAGCCAGATTCTGAGTGATTGTAATGACTAGTCTTGATCTTAGAGAAGAAAGCATGGAAAATACCTCCTCCTTTCTTTTAGAAGAAAGGTGAGAGTTTGTGGTGGGGGTTGAAGAAGGATTGGGGGGAGGGAAGTGAGCTGTAGAGATTTGCATACACTATACTACCAGGTAAGGTCATTGTATGACTTTTTGCTTAATTGGTTTCATTTGGTTTGGTTACAGGGGAGAGTTCAGTTCTGGGAATGGTATGTATAAAATGACCATGATGTAAAAAGATAAGTCATCAGTAAAAGGCATCTTAATTGTATTAAAAATAGAACTGGTGTGTAAGTGAGATTGTTAATTTGATTAAATGCAGACTGTTTAATATACTTAGGAGTTACCTGGTTTGCCATGTTCCTCCTTCAAATATACAATTCTGCTCTAGGATCACACAGTGCATCTGTGGAGGCAGCCTAATTCCAGTATCCTTTTAGCAACTATTTTGCCATTTTATTTTGGGAGAATGGTATTCATATATCTGCTTTTTCAGTTTAAAAGATCTTGGATGTATAGTCAGAGCTAAAAACTATTTTTAGTGTCTGGCATTTTTATTTAAATAAAATTATCTGTTTAGATGGAAAAAAACAATCGTGAAATTTAACACTGGAGAGGATGGGGGTGGGAACAGAAATATATATATATATATATATATATATATATATATATATATATATATATATATATAT
>JAJPUD010002605.1:71916-93926 GCA_023553655.1 Myrmecobius fasciatus
TATATATATATATATATATATATATATATATATATATATATATATATGTATATATATATACATATATATATATATATAGGGTGTGTTTTTTTTTTCCTTTATCTTTTCTCTCTTTAACCTGCCTAGCACTTTCAAGTGGTTTAAGGAAAGGATTAAAAGTAAGGAGTGTAAAAGACAAATAGAAGTTGTTTCCATTGTCAGTGTCTGAAGTTCCCTGAGTAGACTGAAAGTTCAATTGAGGTCTATGAAAATATTAAGAGAATGCCAAAGGGAGAGCAGCCAAGAATTGCGTCTTTGTACAAGAACTGAATCACTAGCAGCAGCTCAGAAATTCAAAAACCTTGGCAGGAAAAAAATAGTCCTGTAAAAGGAAGAGAAAATATATTGAAGCTACCAGATTTAGAAATGTATAAAAGAATTCCTACATTCAAGTTCAACCCATCGAGGTGAACAAAAATAATATTAAAGCATAAAGATGAATTTTAAAAAAACTTAAATGCCTGTTTGTTTGTCTATTCTAACAAAAACAATGTGAGCTATCCTGTCAATTTCCAAGATACAGAGTACAAACTTAATGAAGTAGAGATCTAGCATTGGAGTCAAGAACTGGTTTCAAATCTTACCATGGATGCATTCTAGTTGTGTGACTACTGATGAGTCTCTTAACCTCTAAGTGTCCAAGGCAATTTTCAAGGACTATAAACTGAAAGATTATAAACTAAATTATCTGAAGGGTTGCTTGTTTACATTTTGGAGGACTTTCCACAACAAAAATCACAAGTATTTCCACCCAAATTTTATATCTCTGAATAACTACATGAATAAAACAGAATTAAACATGCAACTAAAAAAATTAGAAAAAGAACAAATTAAAAACTCTCAAATACCAAATTAGAAATTCTGAAACTCAAAGGAGATATTAATAAAATAGAAATCAAGAAAATTATTGGACTAATAAAATTAAGAGTTGGTTTTATGAAAAAAAAAAAGATAAAACTTTGGTTAATTTGATCAGAAAAAAAAGTCACCAGCATCAAAAATGAAAAGGGTGAACTTACCATCAATAAAAAAGAAATTAAAGTAATAATTAAGCAATTGTTCATGCCTAGGCTGAGCTAATATAATAAAAATGACAGTTCGGTCTAAATTGGTTTCTTACTCAGTGCCATCCAAACTGCCAAGATATTATGTTGTAGAATTTTTTTTAAAAATCATCTAGAAGAACAAAAGGTCAAGAATATCAAGGGAATTAATGAAAGAAAAAAAAAATATATATATATATAAAGGATGGTGACTTAGCAGTACCAAACCTTAAACTCTTATTGTAAAAAGCAGCAGTCATTGAAATCATTTGGTACTAAGAGATGAGTGCTGGATCAGTGGAATAGATTAGATACACATGACACAATAAGCAAGGTCTATAGCAATCAAGTATTTGATAAACCCCCAAACTCCAGCTTCTGGGATAAGAATACACTGCTTGACAAAAATTGCTGGGAAAATTGGAAAATATGTCAGAAACTTGGCATAGACCCACATCTCACAGCCCATGCCAAAATAAGGTTAACATGGATATATGATTTAGGCATAAAGGATGACGACCATAAACAAATTAGAAGAATGAGGGATAATTTACCTGTTAGATCTTTGGAGAAGGGAGGAATTTATGACAAAAGAACTTGAGAACATTATGAAAGGTAAAATGGACAACTTTGATTACATTAAAAAGTTTTTGCACAAAGCCAACAAACAAAATTCAAAGGGAAGTACAAAGCTGGGGGGTATTTCTGATAAAGGTTTCATTTCTAAAATACATAAAGAACTATGTCTCATAAGAATACAAGTTATTCCCCAATTGATATGAACAGATAATTTTCAAATGATGAAATTAAAGCTATCTGTGGTCATATGAAAAAATGCTCTAAATCACTATTGATCATAGAAATGCAAATTAAAACAACTCTGAGATATCACCTCAAAACTCTCAAATTGGCTAAAATTACAGGAAAATATGATAAATATTGGAGAGGATGTGGAAAAACTGGGACACTAATATATTGTTGGTGGAGTTGTGAAATGATCCAAGCAATCTGGAACTATGCAGAGGACTATAAAACTGTGCATATCTTTTGTCCCAGCAGTGCCATTACTGGGTCTATATCCCAAGGAAAGCATAAAAGAGGGAACAGGATCCACATGTGCAAAAATATTTGTAGCAACTCTCTTTGTGGTAGCAAAGAATTGGAAAAGGAGTGCCCATCAATTAGGGAATGGTTGAACAAGTTGTGGTACATGAAGGTAATGGAATATTATTGTTCTATAAAAAATAATGAAAAAGCTGATTATAGAAAGACCTGTAAAGATTTACATGAGCTAATGCTGAGTGAAACAAACAGAACCAGGAATACATTGTACCCGATAACAGTAAGAATGTGCAATGATCAACCATGAAAGATTTGGTTCTTCTCAGTGATTCAGTGATTCAAAGCAATCCCAATAAACTTTGGACAGAAAATGCCATCTGCATCCAGGAAAAAAAGACCTAAGGAGACTGAATATAAATCAACACACTCTATGTTCACTTTTTGTTTTGTTTTGTTTTGTTTGTTTTTTAATCTCTCCCATGGTTTTTCCCTTTTGCTCTGTTTTTTTTTTCTCCCAGTGTGATTCATAAAGCAATGTGTTTAAAAAAATTTTAATAAAAAATTTTAAATGAAGTATTTTCACCCCAATATATATGTAATACATATATATATACACATCACAGACATATATAAAAATCGGTGTGTTAAGTATGTATACATGTGAATTAATGCTTTGGGGATCCATTTCTATTTGATAACAATAAATGGCAATATTTCTTCTGTCTCTAAATCTTTAATACTATACACTTGAAACTCAGTGTCATCTTGAAAATGGTCATAATGATACATATATTAGGTACTTTACAAGGTTGTTGTAATGAAACTATATTATGAAGTTTAAAATGCTGTATGATTTTTAAAATTACTAGCAACCTGGAAAATGTGAAATGTTCATGAAAGAGGATGATAGTAAAGATGGGTTATTTCATGGTCCTCAAATTCTTTATGTGTAAAATGAGAGGGTTAACTTAGATAACCTCAAATGTCCCTTCAAACTCCAAAAAAAAAAAAATTTAAGCCTATTATCCCATGATCTTACTACACTAAATATTAAATTAGAAATATCTCAGTGTATTCAGTGATTTTAAGGAGATGTGATGTGATAAAAATTTGGACAATATTCCTTGGCTTTATGTTTCAATCACTGTCAAATATTTTTATAGATTTTATTTTACAAAGAAAATCTGAATATTCCATAAGATTGTTTGATTATAATATAATATTTACAGTCCTTTAAATAAGATACATATATATATATATATATATATTCAAAATTGGAGATGTTTCCCAAATTGAAGTATTAAAATTTTCTGTTATGAACAGAATTCATCAATATAATTGAGTTATATAAAGAGTAAATGTTTGGTTTTTGATTCCCCATTGTTAAAACAATTAGCACACTTTCCTGTAATGAAGAAAAAATAACAACAGAGGGCACTCTAGTTCTCTAATTGATTAAAACTCTTCAGAGCAATAATAACAATTTCAGCCTCCCAGGAAAGTTCCAGAGGAATGGACAACCAAAGGATTTGGATATTTGTAAAGAATAAATGAAAGTGCAATGTAAAACTGTACTTTTTCTACCAGCTTGCTTAAGAACATCATGCCATTCCCCCTCACGAAACCATATGTCCTTTTTTTTTCTTACATGATTAGGGGACAAACAGCATAAAACATTATTGATTATTCTGAAATTAATGGGTCATTTCAGACATTTTCATACTTAAAAAAAATTAACACGCATGCAGAAATTGCTTGATTTTGTTGAATATATCAAATGCAGGAAGAAAAAAACCATTAATCCAGAAATGTTAATAGTTTATAGGTTATATTAAAGGCTCAATTTCCCCATTTAACAAATAATAATTATATAATTCATTTATATAACACTGTAAGATTTATAAAGGGTTTCACATATATTGTCATTTAATCCTCACAATAACTTATGAAATTGGTAGAATTACTATCCCTATTTTACTTATAAAGAGACTGAGTCTGGGAGGAGTTAAATGATTTTCCCAGAATCACACAGTATCTGCAGAGGGATTTCAACCCAGTTTATCCTGATTCTCATCTCTAGTACCCTGTCTACTATACTACCATGCCTCTCCTACTTTAAAGCTACTATCTATAGGTTACCAATTTTCAAAGAGCATGCAATAGCAACACCAGAGTTTGTCCTCAACATTATTTAATCTTTCTGTATTCAAAGGGTCATTATCAACCCTTGTAGTATTTCAAGATCATTAAGTATAAATGTAGACTCCTGGAATTTTGTTGTTTCTGTATGTGCATATTCATACATATGTGTGTTTTACCCAACTTGTAATTTCAATTTAGGGAATTCCAGGTCCAGGAACCACCATTTATACCATTATCATCTCTGGAATTAACAGGGTTTTTTTCAATTAGCAAACATTAATTTTCTCTGTCTCCCATCTCTTCTAACTTAAAGGGGCAGGGGAAAGGAATTGAACCCCTGGAACAAATATGCATAGTCCATGTTTCATTCTATATCTTGAATTTTTCTGTCAGAAAGTAGGTACCATATTCCTCAGTCCTCTGGATTCATGGTTGGTCATGATATTGATAGGAGATCCTAAGATTTTTGAAGTTTGTCTTTATAATTACAATTTACAGTCTCAGCCAGTTGCCTGGAACACTTGCTCATTGTAATATAGCATTGTGTATTAGAAGCAAGACTTGAACCCAGATCTTCTTGATTCCAAGTCCAGCACTCTAAACATTATGGCCTACTGCCTTTCATCCTGGAAATTACCCTTTAAAAAATAAATCCCTAATATCTGTTCACTTGGCTTGCCATTGTGTGTTCACCATAAAATTGAATTTTAAAAATTCTGGTTTCCTAAGTTTGAATTCCATATATATTAACATCCAATGTATGGTATATTTCTGTTTATAGAATTTAGAATCATCATGGTTTGGGTTTTGGGAAGTTTTATGCTTATATCAGAATAGACAGGTTATGTTAACAAATTGGTTTAAAATATTTTCTAGTCTTTTGGAGCCACAAATTAGGTTATTAAGAATTTTACTGAGATAGCACATTTTTTTTTAACAAAATGAAATTATAGTACTAATGAACACAATGCTTGACTCAGGTCCCACAACTACAAATATAAGGATCTTGCTAAAAAGAGGAGTAGTCCTGGGAAGATGTAGCTAACCTAATGCTCTATCTCAATCAGCCTTAATTAGACTTATAAGCTGATTCTACTACATGACCTTAGACAGATTAATCTCTCTGTCTCTGTCTCAGTTTCAGGACTGGTTGAATTGAACATTTTTTTTTTCTCATTGATTCTTTGGTAGGCTATGATAATTAGTGAGAGAACAAGTCTCTATAATTCTCTTTGTACCACAATACACAGTTAAGCATCAAAACATTCTTTGATGATGGTGATAATGATTAAATTGAATTCTTTTGATGAGAAACTCTGTGAATGCAAAGCATATAATAATGACTATTGGTAATTCACATGAGCTAATCCACCTTGTAGGAGGAGAAAGAATGCCAGTGCCCAGTAGAGCAATAAGTGAGGTTAATGCATGCAGAGAAAAGTATTCCCCCCATCAGAGAACCATTCCTGAGTAATGCAACGATAATTAAATTGCATTTTAATACTGGTTATGTTCTAGTTATTCTTACAGATACAACACCATTTAGCATATTATAAAACACTTATTAAAAGACAATATATTGATAAGGAACTACTCATCAATTTTTGAGCTTCATAACCTTTAAGGTTTTTTAAATCAATTTTTAGTTCATTTCAACCAACATGTACTAGTTACTGTGGATGCAAACAAAAAAGGAACAGTTTCTTTCTTCTAACCTTACTACTATGTATATTGCTTTGGTTCTTTTCATGTCATTCTGCATCAGGCTTTTTTATAATTGTATATTCTTTTTATTTTTGTAATCATAATTTAATAATTAAAATTTGCAGGGCAAAATTAAGTTAAATGACAATTTAAAAATTAAAATTTATAGGGAATCTAACTGATATAGTAGATAGAGTGCTATCTGGGATGGATTCATCTTCATTAGTTCAAATATGGCCTTAGACACTTATTAGCCATGTGACCCTGCACAAGTGGCTTAACTCTCATTACTTCAGTTTCCTCATCTATAAAATGATCTGGAGAAGGAAATGGCAAGCCACTTCTTTATCTTTGCCAAGAAAACCTCAAATGAGACCACAAAGAGTCAGACATGACTGAACAACAACAATAAATTCCAGTATAATTTTTAAATTTATAATTGTATATAATTATATATTACAATTATATTTATATCCCTGTTTATGTTAAACTGTGAATATGTAAATCCAGTCCTTATGATTATACAAAATTCATCTTCCTTTGTTTAAGTTATTCCAAGATAATTTAGGCCCTAGCTTCATTTATATTTCCCTTCAATTTTGAATCATCATTGGTTAAATATGGATAATGTAATTTCTGGTATATCAAACCTAAGCTATATCCATGAACTCAGTGAGGTGTTTGCATCAAAATAATTTATATGTTCAAAAGCAAGAAATCATTGTTAAAAGTGAACTCATTTACACTTTGAAAATGTAGCTATGTTTGGAGCCAAAGGACCTGAATTAGATAATGCTTCTTCCATTTATTACCTATGTAATCTTGGGAATTTATTGGGGGAGAGGGGGAAGGAAGATTCTAATTTATTTTTTAGCACTTTCAATGATCTTATCATCTTATGAATTCTTTATTATCCCTACCATGCTCTGTCTCATAAGATCTGACATAAGATCTTATTAGCATATGTTAATCATATGCTAATCAATGTGAACTCCCTAGTAATAAGATAATTAAACTAGGAGATTAGTCTGGAGGGGCTTAAAGAACTTAGTTGGTTTATTGATAGTGATACCAATACTTTCAATAAAAACTTAATCTTAATGTTCCAGGCTACCTAACAACATTCAACCATCAACAATGAATAAATTCCCCCCTCTTTTAAAACATTCTATGCATTTCAGAGTCATAGACCAATTATTATCTATAGAAAGAAACAATGAAGACCAGAGCTATCATTTGTTCAATATTTTGAGCTTAAAATGTATAATTTAGTGTTTACCTCCTATTTAGAGTAGATAGTGGTAGTGAGCTACTCAAAGTGATTTTGATATTTTAATAAATTTCTTTGCTGATTCTCTAAGGTTTTCTAAGTAAACCATCATTTCATTAGCAATTAAAGATAATTACTCTGATTTTTAAAACATCACTTTTAGAGTAGCATTTTAGATTATGCTATATGCTGAGATTAGTTTAAAAGTTGGTAGAATAGTCCATTTAAAAATATTTATTGAAGAATATGCTATCATGCATTGTTAAACTGGGCAATAGAAATTTCCAGTTTAGTTGGGGGAGACAAGACTAATATATATCTTCAGAGAGGCCTGGAGAGACTTGCATGAACTGATGCTGAGTGAAATGAGCAGAACCAGGAGATCATTATATACGGCAACAACAATACTATATAAGGATCAGTTCTAATGGACATCACTCTCTTCAACAATGAAATGCTTCAAACCAGTTCCAATTGTTCGGTGAAGAAAGCCATATACACCCAGAGAGAGGGATGTGAAATGTGGACCACAACATAACATTTTCATGTTCTCTATTGAGGTTTGCTTGCATTGTATTTCCTTTATCAGATTATTCTTTCTTGTAGATATGATTTCTCCTGCACAAAAAATGATGCAATAACTATACATATATTCGATTTCTTAAGTATTCTAACATAATTATCATGTAGTGGATATCCTGCCATCTAGGGAAGGGGTGGGGCGTAGGGGGGAAAAATTTGTAACAGAAAGCTTTGTAAGGGTTAATGTTTAGGAATTACCCATACATATGTTTTGCAAATAAAAAGTATTAATAATAAAAAATTAAATAAAATAAATTTTAAAAATTTTTAAAAAGACTAATATATATCAAATAGCTCAAGATAGTATGTAATTAAATGTTAAATTATGTTGTCCATTCCTTTTTGATTTGTCATTTCCAAAACATTTCTATGAGTATGATTTAAAGCTAAGTATGTTTTCAAGTTTGAATAGTTTTAAATATTTAAACAAGAATAGACAGCTTTGAATCCTGGAGAATAGTGTAACTGTCTTTTGCCAAAACAGATATGAATTTTGTGTTTAATATGGTGTTCATAGAGATATAAATAAAATGCAAAAAAAGGACAAATGGGAAAGAGGCAGACCTGAAACTAAAAGCAAATTGTGAAAAATTTCAAATTAGGGTTAACAACACAAGTGAAATGTCCATTCTAAATAAGATGAATATTTTTTAAAATACTTAAAATAGAAGTTTTGAATTTTAAATCATCAATCTAGAGCATAGTTATTGAGAAATGCTGATTCTTGAGATTTAATAAAGGATCACAATTTGCATTGCATTCATGAAGTGTTTTTCATATTATTCAAATGAAATACAAAGTTTAATATAATTTTAATGCAATGTTTATTGAGTTTTTACAGAATACCATTCCTAGACACTGGGGAAGACTCCAAGCTGTGTGAAAGTCCCTGCCCTCATAAAGAATTTTACAATCTACTAATGGGATTTAATGTGTACAAAGATAACAGGAAAACAAAGTAACACACAATAAGTTATATTTTTAAAAGTTATATTTTAAGAAGGATGGTGGTTTATGAGATTGGGGTAAAAAGAAGAATTTTTTTCACGTCAGTTGGGAAAGTGGAAAAATGCATGGAAAAGTTGACCACATTTCATAGAATCATGGAATTTCAGAGTTGGAAGGTACCTCAACAGCCATTTAGACAAATCTGTGCCAGAGCAGAATCCCCACTACAAAATACCTGTAAGGTGGTCATCCATCCTCTGCGTAAAGACTTCCAATAAGAGCAAGCCCATGCTTTCTTTAGGCATTTCATTCTACTTTTGGAGTTTTTCAGTTGTTAAACTCAACCTTACTGAGAACCCCTTTTTTGTATCCCCAGGGCTTACCACAATGTCTGGCACAGAATAAGGACTTAATGTTTATTGACTGACCAAGCCTAAATTTGCCTTTATCCAGTTTCCGGGCAATTCCTTCTTTTGCCATTTGAAGGTCAAATAGAAAAGTCTGTTCCCTCTTCTACATGACAAGCCTTCAAAATACTTGAAAATTATTGAGTGTTCTCCAAGCTAAGCATCTTTAGTTCTTTCAACTAATCTTCACATGACATGGATTTGAGATGAATTGGAGATCATGGTATGGAATAGATTGCAGTTTAGATGATATTTTTTTAAAGTCAGCCTCTGGACCAAATTGGGAGACTGGTAGTGGTTCCCCACAGTAATGAAGTCATTAATACTCAATGGAGCTGAGCAGAAAAGAGAAAAGGAAGGGTCAGGAGTCCACAAGTCCCAGATAGTAAGAGAAATCTTGATGCTAGGATTCCAGAAGCCTGGATATTGGGAAATGTTGAATACTATCCTGTCCCCAGGCCAAACTGTCTTCAAGTTCACAAAATCTAATGTGTTGTTTAACATATATTGCATTTCTTGCTGCCTAAGGGAGAGGTGGGGGGAAAGGAGGGAGAAAAAGATTTGGAATATAAGGTTTTATAAGGATGAAAGCTGAAAATTACCTATGCATATTTTTTTTGGGGGGAAAGCTTTTAAACAAATCTAATGTATGAATCAAGTAACAGCCAGCCTGGTTATCTGTATCATAATCAAGCCCAAAGAGCCCATACTACAACACACTTATGGCATGACCTTTACTTATGCCATTAAAAAAATTGGACATAATAGGGGCATAAGTGTTTATTATTGTTATTTATTATTGTATAAGCTTTGAATAATGTAAGATATTGACATATGACATGTATTTCAAAAGGCAGCTAGGTGGTTCTTCAATTTTGTTTTCAAAGATGGAAAGGAAAATATACTAAATGATAAGATAACAGACCAAAGAGATCCTTAAGATTCAGGTTACTGAAATTAAATTTATGTCAAATGAGTTTGATGGGGCAATTTGATGTTTCTTAAATTGATTTTCATAACATAGAACTGTCTTGAGTTGATAACCAAGAAAGCTAAAAAAGGAAACAGACTTTGAGAAATAAAATTATTTATCCAAAGTCACATAACCGATTACCAAGGTAAGTTTTGAACTCAGTTAACCTAACACTAAATCCAGTATTTGTTCCTTTTGTTAACACCACCCTTTGTGCTTTGTGCAGAAAAGTGTTCTTTAAACCTCATAACACCACTTATAAATTAATTTATTGATCTCATTCCATATTAGAAACAGCACCAAAGGAGATGATAAGGTATACAAGCTGAAATTGAAAGGTGCCCTGAGGAAGCAGCATGTATCTGGCAAGCCAAACTCCTGTCTTTCCCTCATTTACTACCTCCGTTCAGATCCCAATAAAGGCAGACTAGGAACCTGCTTTTAGCAGCTGTTGGATTAGCAGTACCCCACAACATTCCCTAGCACTGTCAGGTTCTTCAGCCTCACTTGCTTCAGCAACCACAGCTACTGAAAATCCAGAAAAGAATTGTTAATAGGAAAGTCCTTGGCACTGTTAAGTGGTTGTGTCAATGGGGATGATACTAAATAAAATGTCTTCACACTTGATTTGATGTTGCATCCTAAAGACCTCTCCATCTCTTCCTCATCCAAACCCTTTCAAAATGTAAGCTCCTTGAGGGTAGGAACTAACTTGCCTTTCCATGTATATCGCCCACATTTAATACAGTGCTTTCCAGGTGATAATTATAACTTAGTAAGCACTTAAACGGTTTTTCATTTACTAATTAAAATTAAATCAAATTTAATAAAACTAAGTTATAATTTAGGACCCATGTTAAAATATTCTATTTCCTAGACAATGGATGGGGAGTTATAATTGGACAACAGTTCCTGTGAAAAAGACCTGGGAGTTATAATGAGTAAAAGGAGTGAACAGTAATCAAAAGGGCTTATTTTATCCTAGACTGTACTGAAATGCATAGTGTCCAAAATGATGGAGCTAATAGTTTGTATTCTACTCTAGTCAAACAACTGAAGTATTGTTTTCAGTTCTGAATGATTCATTTTTAAGTAACAGGCAACCTGGAAAATATCCAAAGGAAGAAATCAGGAATTATAAGGAAACTAGAGACCATGCCATACAAAGTTTATTTGAAGAAATTTGGGGCAAGAATAAGGTTAGTATTTATCCTAGAGAAGATTTAATGGAGAAAGGAAAGCCACCTTCAAGTTGTTGAAGAGTTATTATGTGGAAAAAGGATTAGATTTGTTCTGTTTTGTTCCAGGAGGTAAACTAAAGAGGCAGATTTCAACCTAATGTCAGGAAGTATTCCCTAAGCATTGGAGTTGTTTAAAAGTGGGAATAAACTGCTCTGGGAAATGTTAGAGGTTTTTGATAGACAATAGATGATCATCTATCAAGGATATAGAAGGGTCCTTGTTAAGGTTTAGATTAGACTAGATAGTCTCAAGTACTTTTCAGTTCTTTGATTCTGCAACTATAGTACTGTTCCAGTTCTGAATGGGGAGAGGGGAAGAATGAGGACCATAGCAATCAGGAGAAATGAATGGAAATGGCCTTAACCTGAATGGTAATAGATGGATAGAATTAAGATAAATGGAAAAGAAAAGGAAGGGCATTCTAAGCGAGGAGGCTATCATAAATGCACAGAGACAAGAATAAGCATGGTATATTCCTGGAATAGTGAGATGCCTAGAACAAATATATGTTCAGGGAGAGGGAATTGAGATTTACATACATCCATATCTGAATAAATTGTGATCTCATCACTACTGAATGGATGACAAATGGATCCGACATATCAGAATGTAGATCCTGGACACTGTGTATGGATGGAGAACTAGAACCAGGAATGAACAGGAAGGAGAAAGCAAGTGATATGACTTTGGGGGACTTGGTAGTACTTTTAATGACTTCAAACATCTTTGAGAAAAAAAGCTACCCTTCAGAGCAGGGATTATTTTATTATTCATATACATAAGTATACATACATATATATATATATACATGCATTGTTTATGTTTCTATGTGTGTATATATATGTATACATGTATATCTTCCTGATGTTTGGCTGCTTAATAAATGCTTGCTAATTGATTTTTAACATCAACATTCTTCCCTGACCCCTGAAGAATTAAAGTTCTTCAGTCACTGAATGTCAATGGAGAAGAACAAAGAGTATGTTATTCGATCGGATCATATTACCATTGAAGAACTGTGTAGGAGATTCACTGCAAAGTATTTCTTCAAAGAACTGTTTGACTAGAAAAGGAAGTGGGACAGTCACATGCTATTAGTCATGGATAGCCCATGTGCTCAAATCATATAATTTCAGAGTTATAAAGGACCGCAATAGGCTTGAAAAAGAAATCCTTGCTAGTTACCTCACAAGTGGTCATACAGCTTTTGCTTAAAGACTTCCAATGAGAGGGAATCCACAACCTCCCAAAGCAACTCTTTACATTTTTGTAGAGTTTATAATTGTTAGGAAGATTTTTCTCTTTACAATAACCTTAAATCTGCCTCTTTGCAATTCAATGAATTGCTCCTAGTTCTGTATTCTTGAACTATTGGTATCTGCATGATGTCAAAAAAGCTAAAGGAAGATGTCTAAAATACTAGGTGCAGCTTCTATAGAGGATTTGCTTATGGACATCAACAAATGTCACACAGGATGAGACAACATGAATTATGTTTCCATTTAGTTTAGCTCAAAGAGACAGTCTCTATAGGGGATGATAGTACCTTCCTGTAATCTTGGAAGTTGAGACTAAGAATCTCTTGAAAACAGTAGATCAAAGCTCCCGTGCTAATGCCAGAGACACAGAGAGACAAAGACAGACAGAAATAGAGATACACATAGAGAATCCCAAAGACTTAAACTTCATCTTTAAATAATCTGGCTTAATCTACATGTAGTCCATAAGTATTTATTCATTCAGAAAATCTAGAATTGCAAGGAGGAACCTTAGAGACCATCCAAGAGAAAATTGAGACCCAGAAAAATGAACCAACTTGCCCAAAGATATAAAGATAATAAATACCACAGCCAAATTTAAACCTAGAGCCTCTGATTCCAAGTCTTCTGTGTCACTTATGTTGATTGATGGGGATTATCGCTTCTGGCCATTTCAATAATGTCCTACTTATATAAGAATTAGCTTTTTGTCAATCTGAAACTTAAGAAATATAGAGGCTTATGCCACACATAGGTTTAAAAAGCTACTGAGCCATACCAAAAATTATTATTGCAAAATCCATTTACTTTATTTCAGAAAGAGAAACACTCATGCCCTATTTATTCCTGCTTTATACAAAATTAAAGAAGTTTTTGTGATTTGCTTTCCCAGTCCACAGCCAATTAAAAACTGCAAATTAGAAAGCATAGAAGGGGACTAAAGACAAGCAAAACTGCATAGATTTGTGAAAAGAGATCTGACCTAGAAGTCAAAAGACCTGATTTCTATTCCTAAGTCTTTCAGTAACTGAATATAACCTAGCACAAGTCACTTAACTTGTGAGGATATTCATTTCCTCATCTAAAAAGAGAGAGAGAGAGAGAGAGAGAGAGAGAGAGAGAGAGAGAGAGAGATCTGGGTTTCAAAAGGAACTATAGGACTCAATGTTTAAAAAGAAAAAAAAAAGTTAGGAAAAAGAAAAGAGGAAGAATCCAATCAATAGTTAAGTGAAGGTTGACATTTTCTTTCTTTTGTTATTAGTTTTATCCCTTTACCACCAGGCAATGTGGGCAATAATCACAAATTCCTATATATACACAAACTCTATGGTGACTGCAAAGGGACGTTCCATGTGTCTCTAGCCCTCATGAGAAGGAGGAAACACTGAAGGAGGAAAATCTAGGCTCCCCTATAAGTAACTCAATATTTTCTGTGATAGTTGTTTAAAATTAAAATTGTATTAACATAGGAGTGGAATAAGGATAGGCAGGTGGCCTCAGAATTTATGTTCCAAAACTCTACCTTTCTTAAGGGATATACAATAAAGATGCAACATAAAAGTCATCTTATGTTTATTCTGGTCATTGAGTACCTTTTCAATGTTTGAATTCAAGCTGGAAATTATATAAACATTTCATTCTTCAGTTTCAAACAAAACTTGGTCATCAATGCTATTTTGATGATATGGGTACACATAGTTTTAAAAATTTTATTCTACATGAAGATCGTATTCCTTGTAAAGTTGATAGGATCCATCATGGCTTCTTTTTTAGACTCTCTACTGTTTTTCCAACATTTTTCCCTCTTAAAATCAAAAAACATTTCATTAACTAATTAAAGGTCTTTTGCCAGCTATTATTATAATAACAATGACATGCCAATTAGCTGCTTTTGGATGATGAAATCTAACTTTTATGTTTCATGAGGACCTTTGTTAAATATTGGTGATTCAATAAACAGTGATTTATAAATCTCACACTTTCTAACCTGATGAGAAACATGAATATCTTTACATCTTCTAAGAAAACATTGCCAAAGAGGCCAAATCTATGTTGTCAAATCAGACTGTTCAGAATCAATTTAGCTAGCAAGTGAACCATGGCAAAATGCCCTTCTGTATCATTGCTCTTTAGTTTGAATACAAGCTGTGACATGACAAAGAGTCATAAATGAGAATCTATGGCAAAAATTGTTTTTCATATTAAAGTTATGTTTAAATAAATCATTTCATAAAGATATTCCCAATACCAAAACTTGATTTTAAAACTTCATAATACATATCTCAATATTCTGGACTTTTAAAAATAATACTCTTGCAATATCAAATGTTTGTTTATTGGAGTCCTCATGTGCACAAAAGGCAGTTTATAGCAATGGAATCCAATCCAACAGTTCTTGAGTTGCTCCATCACCTTTCATAATACTGGAATTCGTCAACTATCACATGTTTTTGAATATTCTTATTGTGGCTGCTGTTGATCCCTGAGAAGACAGTTATAAAAAGGTTGAATATAAATAGCATTGCAATCTTACAATTCAAAGAAGATTTTGTAAGGTTTCATCTAATCTAAATTCTCTAATAAATAGCATGTGTGTATGTGTATATGTAAAATATTATGTATTCTTGGTATCTTCCAAAAGTTTTGACTACCTTGTAATCAATAAAAGTATGTCCTTGGGTTTGTAGTAAGTATATGACAGTTGAGGATAAGAAATTGAGAAAATATCAGCCAAACAAATTGCTACAAGAAGATTTGTGGGTTTTGGGGGATTCTTGAAGAATAGTTTGGATATAAGAAACTAGGCTACTTTTCATCTTTAGAGTCCTGAACCATGATTATAAAGATTTCTACAATATATTTAGTTGTTTGACTAACTTGTCTTTGGGAATCACTCCATAGAAAGTGGTTTGGACTGTGTAGTGAAGAAATTCTTCTGAGACACAGCTTTCTTCCATAGTCCTTTAGTTTCTCATGAGGGTTAGAGACATGGAACTGTCCCTTTGCAGTCACCACAGAAATTTGCTGGTAGACTCTTCTATGTTTGCATATAGGAACCTATGATTGTTGCCCACATTGCCTGGTAGACAATGGATGAAAACCAAGTATAAAAGAAACAAATGAAAGAAAATATAAACCTACAATTTCAATCTTAAATATGAATTGGTTAAATAGCTCTATAAAATTAAAGATAATGGCAAAATAAATAAGAAAATAAAACCAAATAATTCACTACAAACAAGAAACACATATAAAAATAAACAGAATGAAAATAAGAAACTAGAATAAAATTTACTATATTTTGAGTTATTCCAAAAAAAGCAGGATTCACAATTTTGCTATCAGATAAGACAAAAATAATTTACAATTTTCAGAGAGAAAAAGAGGGAGATTACATGGTGTTTGTAAGTCCCATAGATAATAAAACAATATCATTACTAGACTATATGTTGTTAACAAGTGACAGTATCTAAATTCATAAGAGGAAAACCAGAATTGCAACAAAAAAGAGAGAAAGAAGAAAATTAAACAATAATTTTAAGAAATTTTAATGTCCCCCTTCTAGAACTGAATAAATACAATAGAGTGGAAGCAAAAAAAAAAAGCTATAGCACTGAAAATCCTATTGAAAAAATAATTGAAAGAATAATTGAAATCATGCCTTTTAAATAGAAACATTAAACAACATGCAAATTACCCAACTCAGCCAGCTGGTGATACAGTGCCTAGAGTACTAGACTTGGTGTCAAGAAGACCTAAATTCAAATCCAGCCTCAGACATTTATGAATTGCATGACCCTAAATAAGCTAGGTAATCTCTTTTTGTCTCAATTCTTTCATTTGTAAAATTAGGATAACAGTAGCATCTACTTTGTAAGTTGTTGTGAGGTTCAAATTAGATAATATAAATGTTTATCCCCTTCACTTTCCTTTCCCTTCTTATACTATCTTTACAAAATAAGTAGATCAAAAAAAAAATTCATAGGAACAGCAATCATGGAAAAGAGAATGGCAACTGTGAAACAAAATTATAAAATCAGTGGCAGATAATGAAAACTTAGACCTCTGAAAATGTTAACAGAATGGAAAAGGAGAGCATGAAGGTGTCTACAATGTAAAAACAAGTAATTCATAAGTTTAAAAGCCAAAATAAGTGCCAAAGAAGAAATATTTTTAAAAAACAGATAAAGTTAAAAATAAAAACTATAGAAATTATAATAAAAATTAAGTACTTGTTATAAAAATAATAAAATCATTAAGGCTTTAGCTAACCTGACAAATAAATATTAAGAGCATAAAAATCAAATTACAAAAACCAAAAGGGAAAAAAGTAAATTTCAATAGTGAGAAAGTAAAAAAGATTATTTAAGTTTACTATAATTATACAAGGACATAGAGCAGTTTTAAGCTAGTAAAACTTAAAACTGCACTTAAAAGTTCTGCTCCCAAAACTGAGAATTTAATAGAAATGGATTATTATCTACCAAAAAATATTTAACAAAACAAGAAATAGATATCTTAAACAACTCAACATTGAAATTGAACAAGTCACAAACAGAATGAGCTATAAGGAAATCCTACAAGAGCATCAGGGCCAAACTCCAAAACCCCCAGATCAAGGAAAAAACTTTACAAGCAACAAGAAAAAAAATCAAATATGATGGAGCCACAATTAGAATCACATAAGACATTTTAAATCCACTGGTCTAGGAGCACTATTTATTGAAGAGCAGAAAACTGCAGTTGTGGTTGAAAATATTATGTCCAGCAAAAGTGAGCATAATCCTGAATGAAGAAAATAAATAAATATTCAATGAATTGCCAGGATTTTGTTGCAAAAAGACCCAAACTTAATTGAAAATTTGACATGTAAGATCCAAAAGAAATATAAGATAAATGTCAAAGACTAATTTCAGGGGACTCAATAAGGACAGACTATGTTTTATAAGTAAAAATATAAACCACATGTCTAAGATTGTCATTATTAATTGGGTAGTTAGAACGAAAGAATGAGATAAAGCTGAGGATAATATGATTCTAAAAAAATAAACCATGTAGGAAAAGGTAAAAAGAATATGTTATACAAATGAGGTGTGAGAGCAAGAACTAACACAGATAATTTAGATGTGGGAGGAAGGCTGGTAGTTCTTCAATCTCCCTCTCATTAGGATTAAAAAGGGAATAGTGTGTGTGTGTGTGTGTGTGTGTGTGTGTGTGTGTGTGTTGTGTGTAAAAGAGGGAGCTATATATATATATATATATATATATATATATATATATATATATATATATATATATGTATCTTTGTAAAAGAATAGGGGATTATAGAAGGGTGTATAGATGAACAGAAATGGAATAAAGAGGGAGGGAAAGAGTTGGGGGGATAGTATAAGGGAAGAATCCTTGGAGAAGGAGCAAATTTATTCTAGTCTCTTCCTAAGACAAGTAGTTGGCAAAAATTTTCTCCCTTTTCTTTTGGCTTAAACCAAAGAATTCATTACACTTACCTCCCTTGGATTAATTTCCATTTACTCTATCAACTAAAATTCTTAATTAGGAATTATTCCTTATTCCATGACATTCCTTATCATGTAAAATACTGGGGAAAGTTTATGTTATATGATCCACCCTGCCTGTCCCATCATATCTAAGAATTGGGAATGGGGAAAAATATTTTATGACTGAAAATTTCCTCAAATCCTCCTTTTTAAATATAGTTTAAATAATAGGAAGGAAAGGTGTCAATAGAAGTAAAGCAGAAGAGTCAGCAGGGTTAGGAAAGAAGAGATACAAATGTAATAATGATCAGAAGTAGAATCTGTTTTTTTTTTTTAAATCAGGGGTAGTAATCATTGATCTCAAAATTAAAGCTAAAATAGATTTTGTCAAAAAAAAATTAGAGAAACAATGGTATATGTCAGCCATAATAACCAGTATTGTTTTAAAATAAAAAAAACTAGACTATAAAGTTAGAATATTGCCATGGTATAGGTAATGAATTGGTGGATTTCAAAAAATATGGAAAGACGTGAATTTATGAAAAATGTTATCCATCTTCAGAGAAACAGAGGACAAACAAGTATAGTACAGTCTTACATAGATAAATATATGTCCATGATTATGGATATCTATATATTTGTATGTGTATATGTATATGTGTGTGTATGTATGTGTGTATATAAATATATCTGCACTTAATTGTAGCCTTCTTGGGGAAAATACAGGGGGAAGGGAAAAGGAATAAAGTAAAAAGTACACAGCAGAGAACAAAATAGCATACAAGGAAGAAAAGAAAAGAATTCTGAATACAATGTACAGTTTTTATATATTATAGGTTTTCTTGAAATGGTAATTTATTGTTTCATTTTAATCCTCTTTTATGTTATGCTATGTACATGGCAACATATTTTTCTTTTTATATTTTGTGTTTAAATTTTAAACAAAATTTTTAAAATAATAAAATAAAATAAGGGATAGAGCTGTGATTTCATTGGCATAGGGAAGTCCCTGCATGAGGAAACTCTTTTTACCAATGTGGTTCAGCTGTGAATTGAACCAACCCTCTTGGAAAAACAATTTTCAACCCAAGAAACAAAACAATATTTTTTAAGTCTCTAAATTTTTTTATACCCTTTGACAAAATATTTCTACTGCTTGGTATATACCCCAAGGAGGTCAAAGACTGAAAGAAAATCCCATGTATATTACAATATTCATAACAGCACTTTTTGTGGTAGCAAGAAACTGAAAACAAAGTGGTTTCTATTGATTGGAAAATAGCCAAACAAATTGTGGCATGTGAATGCACTGTGATACTGCTGTGCCATAAAAAATGATAAATATGAGAGATTCAGAGAACCAGAAGACTTTTATGAAGTAAGGCAGAATGAAGTCAGCAGAACCAGGAGAAAAATATGTACAAAAGAATATTGTTAAAAAGTGGAATGCTATATAATTGGAATAACCAATCTTGCCCCTACAGAAGAAATAAATAAATGCATCTTCTCTTTTCCTTGGAGAGAACTGGACTATGGCCATAAAATAGTGCATGAACTGTTCGTTTTGGAACTTGTGTTTGTTTTGTTTAACTGCCTAACTTAACTTCCTTTGTTATGAGGAAAGGCTCATGAGGACAGGTATTCAAAAACAAGGGCTATAAAGCAAAAGACACCCATAAAACTTTTGAAGTAGAAAAATAAAACAATAATGGTTCAAAAGAAGAATGAAACATAATGACCTTCTCCTGGTAGAAAGGAGAGTAGGAAGACAGAATGCTGCATGAACTATCAGATGTACCAATTAGATTTTTCTTTTTAGTCTTTTGCCTAGCTGTCTTTCTTTGTTACCAGAGAGTGTTCAGTTGCAGAGTGAGTTATGTCCATATGTAGCTTAAGGGAAAACAAAAAGTGGAGAACAATAAAATTTATTTTTAAAATATAATTTTAAAAAACGAGGTGCTCAAAATTGAGCACAATATTCCAATGTCTGATCAGGGCAGAGAACAGAAGGATTACAAGATTACTTGAAGCACATCTGGAAGTTATCTACAATATCTTTTAATTAGGTGGCCTCCACTAGTTAGATTCACATTTCATTAACGTGCTAGAACCAGACTAGAACAACTTAATTTTCTAGGTTTTTTTTTAAGATATCTAAAACATATATATTTTTGAAAATCTGATGATTCATTTATGCTTTTTCTTTGAATGGTGCCATTTCTTTCTAAATATAAATCAGTTGCATGGATGTGTTTCTGTGTCTGTTTTAATGAACATAAAATAACAAGTAGCTCAATTCTTTCAAAGAAAAATCTCCCATTATATTCAGTGAGAGTTACATGTGCCCAAAGGCTTGAGGATTGAGCCCTGACACAGGGTCAGGATTTAATTATTGACGTCACATACTTCAAGTCATTATTTCTTACTTGGCTTTCTCATCTTGTCACTCTAAATTGCTGACTCTATTGTTTAATACAGCAAAGGGAAAATTGAAATGTCTGCCTTCATCTCAGTTGAGCACTCTTTATTGTTTCGTTTCCGATTCATTTAGGAGATGTGCTAGCTATAGATTATAATCAGGGAGACTCCTAGCTCTCCTTGCCATCTACTATACCAGATCGGTATATTTATTCTATTGAATTTGAAGTTGAAGACTGATATATTTTAACATGATTCGGGGCACTTATAATTTCAAACTGTCCCAGTTGATGTTTGTAATTTCATTATTCAATGGAAAAGCTGGCATGTGAATGCAGTGGTAAGAGGGGTGAGTTTGGGGAAAGAAAAACAGAATCCATGTCCTGGCTCTGTCCCTTACTACCAATCTTTCCCTTAAAACAGTATTATGTATAGACAACTGGTCTCCAAAGGGGGACATCTCTAATATTCTAATATTGTTTTATCCTGCTTCACTTGTAAAGTGAGAATGACCTCCACGAACCTTTTTAGCTCTAATTCTGTGATCCTTCAAGTCAACCTCTCTGAGCTTCAGTTTCTTTACTTGTAAAATGAAGGAACTGAACTTACTAAAGGTAACTACTACTAAAGTCCTTTTAAGTTTTGTAATTTATGACCAAGTTTTGAAGATCCAGATTGCTGTTGTTGAATTGTTTCAGTCATATCTGAAATACCATGACCCCATTTGGGGTTTTCTTGACAGATATATTGGAGTTGTTTGACATTTTCTTCTCTGTCACTTGACATATGAGGAAACTGAGGCAAACAGGATTAAGTGACTTGTCCAGAGTCACACAGATGTCTTAGTCCAAATTTGAACTCGAGAATGAGTTTCCTGATTTTAAACCTGACACTCTATCCACTATGATTCCACCTAGCTGCCCTTCCAAATTATAAATTGACCTTATACATTTACAGGTTCAAAAGATCATCAATTATATATTTAGTTCTAGAATATAGAAATCATCTCAACCCTCTTATTTTTTTTCAAATTAGGAAACTAGGATCCAAGGAGCTTAAATAATTATCTAAGGACTCATGGGTAGTGATTGACACAGAGAGATGTGAATCATTTCTTTATGGTTTATTTTTAATGACCACTTTTTTCAAACCCAACCTAAATGACTTCTAGAACCTATAAATATCTGTGAGGAGTAAGAAGTCCTACTCCTTTGAAAAAGAAGGAGAAAATAAGAAGCAGCACAAATAAAGGACAGAATATGAGTTAAAGTTTGATATGATGGATAGAGGAAAAGACATAGAATCAAGAATACTTAAGTTTGGGGCAGCTAAATGGCTCAGTGGATAGAGCACCAGCTTTGAGTTCAAATCTGGTCTCAGAGACTTCCTAGCTGTGTGACCCCAATTGCCTCAGCAAAAAAGA
>JAJPUD010002605.1:94326-219901 GCA_023553655.1 Myrmecobius fasciatus
GTAGAAAGAAAGAAAGAAAGAAAGAAAGAAAGAAAGAAAGAAAGAAGGGAGGGAGGGAGGGAGGGAGGGAGGGAGGGAGGGAGGAAGGAAGGAAGGAAGGAAGGAAGGAAGAATACTTAAGTTCAATTCCATCTTAGAAACTTGACTATCTGTGTTATCTTGGACAAGTCACCCTTTCTGAAGTTGAGTTTCTGTATCTGTAAAGTGATCTTTTAGACCCCTTCCAGATGTAAATCTTTGATCCTGTGAAGAGGCATTCATGTAGTCCTATAAAGGACAACTTGAAGGCAGTTAGGTGGTAAAGTGGATAGAGGGCCAGGCCTGGAGTCTGGAGGATTCATCTTCTTCTTGAGTTCAAATGTGATCTCAGATACATACTACCTGTGTGATCCTGGGAAATCCAGTTAACACTCTTTACCTCAGTTTCCTGAACTGTAAAATGAACTGTGAAGAAAATGGCAAACCATTCCAATACCTTTACCAAGAAAACCTCAAATAGGGTCACAAAGAGTCAGATACAACTGAAAAATGACTGAAAATGTGGAAAAAATATAAAGAGCTATGAAGGTTGAAACTAGACTGACCTAAGAATTAGCAGAAAATTTCAGGATTGAGGAGATCTGTGCAGGAGTTAATAGATTTTATAAAGTAGGATGTAAAAAACATTAGCCAAATCTGAGAGGTTAAAAAGGATATGGAAAATAATATTTTTTTAAAAGAAAAGAGAAATTGTGAGAAATGGAAGGACATTTATTTGGTTTGCACAGTTATGAAAATTAAATTGGAGAAGTGAAACTTAAATTAGAAAACTGAAACCCATAAGGACATCAAGGAATAATCAAAAGGGGAGGTTATCTTTCTTCAAAAGAATGTAAGCTCTAAGGGACTAACTTTCATGATTGGGATGATACTAATCTACTTATCTAGAGACCCATTCTTGCAAAAATATAAAATAAATCTTTCCTACATTCAAAAAAAAAAAACCCAAAAAGACTGACCAAGAGCTCTTCCTTTTATCAGTAGAAAGAGTACTATGCTTCCAAGAAAAAAAACAGTGCAACAATTTGTTATTGTTGTTGCTGTAGTGAGACATGTGAAGAAAATAGAAAAGACCAATTGCTCAACATTTCCAGGGCCCAGGAGCTTAGAAAAGGGACCCCTTTTTTCACCTATTCAACAAACATTTATTAAACATCCATTCTGGCTGATGTGGTTCAGTGTAGGTCAGGATGGAGGTTGAGGTAAACTGGCATTTGAGTTTGATGCAGATTCATTTGGTTGTAGGGAACATTGGCAAGTGATTCGCTTCTATGGTAGTTCTTTCAAAGAAGGAAAGCACAGAAAGCACAGGATGATATTTTGAAAAGGACCCTTGATAAAATTAAATAATATTTGTAAAGCTCTACGCAAAATTCTAGGTGCTATTATGGTGCTATTATTGGTATGACTCTACAATTCAAAAGCAATATGAATTTTTTAAAAAGATAGAGGAAGTGAAAATTAAGGGTTGGGGTTTGACAAGACATTGAGAGGACAAAAGTTCAAGGAACTGAAAAGGAGAAGAGTGTATATATATATGTGTGTGTGTGTGTGTGTGTGTGTGTGTGTATGTATATATATATACATATATATATATAGTAGTTACTGGTGATAATAAAGAAAAGTCTTAAGAGGGAAGCAAGAAGAATGGAAGCATTTGGGAGTTGTGATTAGAAAGGAGAATTTAAAAGTTTTAAGATCACTGAGAAAACACAATTATAGATAATGATAAGTTCTAGATTATGAATGTCATTGTAGCTAGATGAGTGAAGATTTAACTAATGAAAGTTGAATTTGAAGAACTGAGAACTTAGCGGGTTTGAAAAGGTCTTACTAGGTATATTGTTGTCCCTAACTATGAGAGTAGGGATTCTGGAGGAGAGAAGATTATGAGTCAGGTACTAACCTCCTTGAAAAAGTGAGAGAATGATTATTAAACAGTAAACTACCTTAATAAACATTTAGTTTAATGAGTAAGGACTTCAAAAGAAGAGAGTATTTAATGGTGGTAACCAAAGGAAGGTGTTAAGGGGCAGTAAGGAATAAAGAACATATCTTGTTTTTCCTTAAGACCTAGTGCATTAAGAGGAGAAGAAAAGATAAATACAGTATTTACAGGAAGGAGTCAAATTTATCTGATTACAAGAATATGCTTCCTTAATTTTGTTTTACTCCAAGACAGTTACTTAACCTACTTTTTTATATTTTGATAACTGTATTTGAATATAATTGGTTTCTTTTGTGATTCCATACATTTAAAAACATTTTAGGAGGTATCTATACGTTTTACCAGATTGCCAAAGGGGTCCATGACCTAGAGATTCAAATCCTTTGAAGGTCCATATCCAAAGATATTTTATAAACAAGCATTTATCAAGTGCCTACTATGGACAGGTACTCTGGTAATTGCATTGCAAAATATTATGTCATTTGATCTTTACAGCAACCCTGTGAAGTAGTTCCTATTATTATCCCTATTTCATGGTTAAGTTGAGAAAACTGAAGTAGAAAGAAATTAAGGGACTTGTCTAGGTCACATAGTTAAGTATTGGAGGTAGATTTGAACTCAGGTGTACCTGACTTCAAACTCAGCATTCTATCTACAACATTATCTAAATGTCATAAACAGTCTGGGTTCTTATACCCAAAATGAACCTAGAAAGTGCCGGAGAATCTCACCAAAGCATTCCTGTCAAACTTTCCATGTTTCCATAACTGAATTTAAGCTATCCATTTGCATGATATTGTATGAGAGTGTCTTATATTCTTCCTCATATGCAAAATCTCTCATTCCTTTCACTTCCCCACAAGTACAGTTTGTGTCTGACTCTCTGCCCCTGATATTCTCATACTATTGTTCTATTCCCATTTTCCTTCTTCTTCCCCCCCCCCAGCTCCCATACTCAATTATTGCTCTGCATCCCATTAAAGACATCTAGGCATTAGCTTCCCAACATGCCAATTGTCCTGATTAATGGTGGTAGGAGAATGCATTGACCATTCTTTTATACCCCAGGCTGTTAAGTAACATCTATGAGCTATTATCATTCTTCAGTTCAAGCACACAGCTCCTGCATATTCAAAGTCTATTACCAGCATAGTAGAACACATGGAAGAGCCTTAGGGCACGGGATTCACCACCTACAGATGATGAATGAGTCTGTCAAACTATTGGTGTCTTGTAGGGTCTTTTGGTATAAAGGTGATGGGAAAAGAGCCAAATTTCACCTCCTATACCTAGCAGTTCTCTATAGATGTTAGGGTAGTAAGATTCATGTTTGTAAGGTATTATGACTACTTGTGGGGTCCATGTCAACATCATCCTAGACTGCAGTCACTCCCCCAAGTAGTCATTGAGTATGGTTCATGAGATGAGTGTTAGGACAAATAAAGAATAGAAGCCATACTCTACAGATAAAAGCATGTTCTGGATATATGAGCAGATTGAGTTATTAATGTGAAATATAATAGTGGGGATAAGGTAGCCTAGTTGCCTGGTAGTAATGTAGTAACAGAGATAATGTTCTAATTAGTGTGTTTTGCCCAGTGTGTGAACTGAAAATGTTCCTAGAAGACTATAAATAAATAGCATAATTCAAAAATATGAAATAAACTGGAGACCCCAATTGAATATTATGTAACAGGGAAGCAGAAAAAATGTTCTTTAGCATGGTCTAAGTAACAGTGGGAAGCCTAGCACATAGGATGAAGTGAACCATCCTTGAAAAAGCATCTACATTCATTCACATGGCATCATAACCTCAAGATGAGACAGATCTGGGATAAAATCCATTATTGCCACCACTCAGAGAATGGTTGGAAAGGTTGAAGTTAAGTGGATATCTATGACATCCTTAGCCCCAAACACAGACTTCTGAAACTGGACATTCCAGCAGATATCATTTCATAGCCAGTTACCAAAAAATATGTATATAAGCTGTTGGACATTAAAATACCCCCATGACTTACTGATAGACTGTCATAACAGAGGCAGAATATTTCTATTGAATCCCACTGGAAGGGAAATATAAGCAAGAGTAAGAGTATAAGAACCTACTTAAAACTGATCCTAATGAGGGTATGGGCAACATGCCATTGTAGACTAGTGTCTAAACATCTCCTGCTTGTTACTATCAGATCCAATCTGATAGGTTCCATGAGTTTAAATGGCTGAATATTAAATCTAGTGGAGAACCTGTTCTACAGCAGCATAAGATTTTCCCGGATACTTCATCTCCTTGCAAAAGTTTGCAAAGGTACAATACCCAGAACCCTATAGAAGTTCAGTCTAGGAGGGGAGGTGGTGACCTCACAGCTCCCTTCCAACGGTGTTCTATGGATAGCTCCCTACCTAAATGATAAAGGTATATGAAGACCTAATATACTTTCCTCTGCTTTCTTTTCTCTCAGTCAGCACATTAAGCGAAATTTACAGACAAAACTATAGCAGGACACTTCTAGAGACCTCCCTTAAATAAGATAGTTATATCTTCCTTCCCCATCACCCATTCCTTCCATCCCATCAAACTCAAAACAGCACTTAAGAAATTTAGTAATATTTTTTTTTTTATTTTTGGACCAGGATCAGCCTGGAATTGCTATCTGATTACCAGGGAGTACTGGTAAATTTTTAACAACTAGCTAGCTCACCAAAAAGGTTTGACACACTTTTAAGTTTAATTTACATTATTTTCTCCATTGCTTTCTTAAGTCTAGACAATCAATGAAACAATAAATCAAGACCTGAATTATAGCATTTGCTGATTTCTGAGATGTAAATGCTCAGATTGAAAATTCAGCAGTCTCAGAAGTCTAGATGAGCAAAGTCTACATCTTTGCTGCAAAATGACTTGCATGGAGGGACTTCTGGCTATATTCAATATAGGAATCCATGGACTGACTTTAGAAAGAGGCTCTCTGTCTAAATGGAGTTCATTCATTAGTCAGAGCAGGAGTAGAGAACAGAAATAGCTGACATAAAATTATCAAAGCTTTGGGGCATTAAGTTGAATGAGAAGAATGGTTTAAACCCCAGTTCTGCCTATTTGCAACTCATTCCCACTATACTGTGATTAAGATTGTTCTTTTTCTATCCCAAGACTTTTCTAATTACATGCACATCTTGACTCCAATGAGATAGAGGTGATGCAAAAAAACAATGTTGTCTGACTCCCTTAATGACCTATGACTGACGAACAAACTGCTTATCATACTGAAGGACCTCCAGAAGGGGGCTCCAGAGACTGGAGAGTTGTGTTAACAAACCTTCTGAGCATCCTGGCCATGATACCGAATGTATTTGTGAAATTAAAGATAGAAACGTTGGACTTAACTAACCAGTGGAGTCATTTTCCTCAGACCTAGATAGAAAAGAGAAGGTTGCTCTCCTCCTTTCTTTCCTCCCCCCACCAGATTTCTTCTTTGGTTGGTTCTCAGTCCAGTGAAAATTATTTATAGACATTTACTATTAAACTCTCCTTAATGGTTAAGACAACATGGCCTTCAGGGTCTTACTTAGTTGGATAGCCTTACTGACAAGTTAACCCCCTCCTAGACCTCTTTTTAAAATATTGGTATCTTTTATTTTTACATCACCTAGATTTTCCTCATGTATTCCTCCTCTCCCTCTCAAAGAACCATCCCTTTTAACAAAGATATAAAAATTGTTTTCTTTCAGATAACAAGGAGGCATTGGTTCATCCAGAAAGACCTAATCTGTCCTTTGAAGCTAGCCCTAATTAGTAGATGTGACCCTTCCAACAACAAAAAAAAAGGAACATTATAGTGTCTCCTGGATATCAAGTCCAAGCCTGGAATGAAATATTCCCTGGAAATTTCATTATTATCTTTGCCCCCAAACATTATCATTTGAAGGCAGACCCACTGTCACATGGCAAGATTTGAATTCCAGTCATCCTCAGTAAAAACTCATGTTCTAGCTCCTGTTTGCCTTAATTTTCTTATCTATAACATGAACTGGAGTAGGAAATGACAAGCCACTCCAGTATTTTCCCCAAGAAAATGCCAAATGGAATCATAAAGAACTGGACGGTAGTGAAATAATTGAACATCACCACCAACATCCTGAGTCCAAGTCAAGTGTCCTATTTACTATCAGAAATAGCTAGCTTCCCCAGAACTCCTGGAATCTTTCTTTATGAACTCATATGAATCTAATAGCTTTTCAACCTGTTTTTTGTCTTACCCTTAATTTCTATATTTTGTTGACATTCTGATTTTTAAAAACCCCTAAATTTATAGCCAGAGAACCTGAGTTCAAATCCTGATCTGCTACTTGTTATCTGCAAGTAAAGAAAAAAGAGGTAGATAAAAGAGATATGTAGAAGGTGGAACCAATAAGATAAGTCATTTGATTAGATATTGGGATTGGGTGAGAGTAAGAGAGTGAAAACACAAGAACAATGCAAATAATAGAAATAGCGAAGTTATAAAGAGAAGTTAGTTTAGGGAGTAATCAATCAATCAACAAGCATTTTAGGAGTTCTATTTTGGATATGTTTGGTTTGATTATGGGATATCCAGGTAGAGATAACATCAGATAGTTGAAAAGATTCAGGACTCACTTATAGAGCTAGAGTTTAGAACTATAAATGTGGAAGACTTCTGCTTAGATTTGATTTCATAGGAGCTAATTGAGTTCATCAGGAGAGAAACTACGGAGAGAGATGGGAAGGCACAGAACAAAACTCTAGATTATAATCTATATATACATCAATTGGGTAGAAATAAACCATTGAAAGATCAATGTCATAAAAATCCAGGGAAGAGAAAGTATTCAGGAGGAAATAATATCCAGCAATATCAAATGCAAGGGAAAAGTCAAGAAACATGAGAACTGAGAAATGACCTTTGGATTTAGTGATAAAGAAATTGTCAATGATCCATTTCCATCCCTAGTAAAGATAGATTTAAAAGTATCAAGAAACAAAGTCAGATTGAGGAGATAAAAAATGGAAAAAATAAAGACAATAGTGATATTCTCAGAGGAAAGCTATTTTTTAAAAATAATTGGGTATACTTGGTCTTGTTTATAAAAATCAAAGAATGAAAAATAAATATTAGAAGAGGATAAAAATTAGGACGAGAGGAAATATTCAAAGACACAAGTTCCTAGAAGAGAGGGAATGGGCGACAAGAAAGATACAAGGAAAAGTATTGCCCTTGGTGAAAAGAACCAAGCCATCTTCTAAGACTTGAAAAAAGGAATAGAAAATGAGGGCTAATGCTAAGGTATAGTAGTGAAAAAATGGGAAAGAGAGGAAGTTCAATGTGGATCGTTTAGAAATTTTTTATTGACACCTGAGACAGTGAATTAAGATTTTCTGTTGAGAGGGATGGAAAAGGGGTAGCATAGATAGTGTGAGAAAAGGAGGCTTAGAACAAGCACTTTGAAAAATGAGGTAGTATTGATCAGAAAAGAAATTCTAATTAATTATTACTATAATTAATTCTAATTAATATGCAGCAATGAAGACCCAGGTAAAATAAAATAACATAAATTTTGTAGTGGATGCAGTTGGCATATTTTTGTGAGCTCACAGGACTTCAAGATGGCTCAAATATATACTTATCTATCCGAGTGACCTTCAGCAAATCACTTCACTGCATGGGGTTTCAGTTTTCCTATCCATACAATGTGAGGGTTGGACTAGATGATCTTTTTTTTTTTAATAAAGCTTTTTATTTTCAAAACACATACATGGATAATTTGACAATATTGACCCTTGCATAGCCTTGTGTTTTAAATTTTCTCCTCCTTCCCCCCACCACCTCCCCTAGATAGCAATCAATTCAATATATGTTAAGTATGTTAAAACATATGTTAAATGCAATATGTATAAACATATTTATACAATTCTCTTGCTGCACAAGAGAAATCAGATAAAAAAAAAGAAAGCAAATGAGTAAGAAAACAAAATGCAAGCAAACAACAACAAAAAGAGTGAGAATGTTATGTTGTGATCCACATTCAATTCCCACAGTCCTCTCTGTGGGTTTAGATGGCTCTCTTCATCACAAGATCATTGGAACTGGCATCAATCATATTCTTGGAAAGAGTCATGTTCATCAGAATTGATTGTTGTATAATATTGATGTTGTTGTGTACAATGATCTCCTGGTTCTGCTCATTTCACTCAGCTTCAGTTCATGCAAGTCTCTCCAGGCCTTTCTAAAATCATCCTCCTGATCATTTCTTATAGAACAATAATATTCCATAACACTCCTATACCATAATTTATTCAGCCATTCTCCAACTGATGAGCATCCATTCAGTTTTCAGTTTCTTGACACTACAAAAAGGGCTGCGACAAACATTTTTGCACATGTGGGTCCCTTTCCCTCCTCCAAGATCTCTTTGGGTTATAGGCCCAATAGAAACACTGCTGGGTCCAAAGGTATGCACAGTTTGATAACTTTTTGAGCATAGTTCCAAATTGCTCTCCAGAATGGTTGGATCCATTCACAGTTCCACCAACAATGTATCAGTGTCCTAGTTTTCCCATATCCCCTTCAACATTTGTCCTTGTCTTTTCCTGTCATCTTATCCAATCTGAGAGGTGTGTAGTGGTATCTCAGAGTTGTCTTAATTTACATTTCTCTGATCAAAAGTGATTTAGAGAACCTTCTTATATGATTAGAAATAGTTTTAATTTTCTCATTTGAAAATTGTCTGCTCATATCCTTTGACCATTTATCAATTGGAGAATGGCTTGGATTCTTATAAATTTGAATCAATTCTCTATATATTTTAGAAATGAGGCCTTTATCAGAACCCTTTAAATGTAAAAATTATTTCCCAATTTATTACTTTCCTTCTGACCTTGTCTGCATTAGTTTTGTTTGTACAAAACCTTTTTAACTTAATATAATCAAAATTATCTCTCTGGTGTTCAACTAAGAGTTCCAGTTCTTCTTTGGACACAAATTCCTTCCTTCTCCACAGATCTGAGAGGTAAACTATCCTATGTTCCTCTAATTTGCTTATAATATCACTCTTTATGTCTAAATTATGAACCCATTTAGATCTTATCTTGGTATGTGGTGTTAGGTGTGGGTCAAGCCCTAATTTTTTCCACACAAGTTTCCAATTTTCCCAGCAGTTTTGGATTTGTCAAACACTAGATTGCTATAGTTATTGCTTATTTTGTCCTGTGATCCTAACCTATTCTACTGATTGACTACTCTATTTCTTAGCCAGTACCAATGGTTTTGATGACTGTTGCTTTATAATATAGTTTTAGGTCTGGCAGAGCTAGGCCACCTTTATTAGCATTTTTTTTTCATTAATTCCCTTGAAATTCTTGACCTTTTGTTCTACCAGATGAACTTTGTAACTATTTTTTCTAGATCTATAAAATAATAATAATTTCTTGGGAGTTTGATTGGTATGGTACTAAAAAGTATATTAATTTAGATAATATTATCATTTTCATTATATTCACTCAGCCTACCCATGAGCACTTGATATTTTTCCAACTGATTATGTCTGACTTTATTTGTGTGGAAAGTGTTTTGTAGTTATGTTTGTATAGTTCCTGACTTTCCCTTGGCAGATAGGTTCCCAAATATTTTATAATATTGATAGTTATTTTGAATGGAATTTCTTTTTGTATCTCTTGCTGATGGACTTTGTTGGTAATATGTAACAATACTGATGATTTTTGTGGATTTATTTTGTATCCTGCAACTCTGCTAAAGCTGGGAATTGTTTCTAGTAGTTTTTTAGTTGATTCTCTAAGGTTCTCTAAGTATACCATCATATCATCTGCAAAGATTGATAATCGGGTTTCCTCATGACCTACTTTAATTCATTTAATCTCTTTTTCTTCTCTTATTGCCAAAACTAACATTTCTAATACAATATTGAATAGTAATGGTGATAGTGGGCAGCCTTGTTTTATTCCTGATCTTATTGGGAATGGTTCTAGTTTGTCCCCATTATATATGATTCTTGCTGATGGTTTTAAATACACGCTACTGATCATTTTAAGGAAAATGGACTAGGTGATCTTGACATTCAAAGATGTACTGATAAATGTATAATGATCTCCTGAGGGGAAAAATGTATGCACAATGTACATTTAAATTTAATATGTTTATTGGTTTCTTCATCGTGATTTAAGACTAGACAATCAAGAAAATAATACATCAAATCCTAATATGCTTGCCAATTTCCAGGATACAAATGTTTACACTGAAAATTTAATAATTGGCTCCCAAGGCTTCCTTCAAACTGACTCCAGGATACCTGTTTCTAAATTCTACACTCCTGTATGATAATTGCTAGAATCTTAATTTTTAGCTCTGTGCAATGATCTAGACCTACATGCTTATTGAACCAGTAATACCACTACTAGGCCTATATCCCAAAGACATAAAAAAAAAAAGAAAAGGGCCTATTTGTTCAAAAATATTTTATAGTAGATAAAGTGATATATGATTATGCTATAAGAAATGATAAGCAGAATGATTTTTTTTAACCTAGAAAGACTGATACAAACATGCAAAGTGAAGTGAGCAGAACCAAGAGAACATTGTACACACTAACAGCACTATTAAATGATGAAGAACTGTGAGTGATTTTGCTATTCTCAGCAATACAATGATCTAAGACAATTCCAAAGGACTGATGGCGAAGCATATTATGGAAGCATAGTCCAGAGAAAGGACCGATACTATCTGAATACAGACTGAAGCATGCTATTTCTTCTTTCTTGTCTTTTCTTTCTTCCTTTTTTTTTCTTTCATTTGAGTTTTCTTGTACAAAACAATTTAACATAGAAATATTTTACATGATTGCTCATGTCTAAACCACATAAAATTGGCTCTCTGTCTCAGAGAGGGGAAGGAAGGAAGACAAGGAGGGATAACATTTAGAACTTAAATTTTTTTAAGTTTAAAAATTTTTTTTAACCTGTAATTAAGGAAAAAATATATTAAGTTATTTTCTAGAAAAAAAGCAATATATTTTGCATCTAAAAGAACAAAAATTTGCTTAACAGAACTTAAGTGTTTATGAACATGAGGACCAGTGGAAAGAGGAACCAAAAAATTGTGTTGATCAATTATATTTAAAGGCTAAGGTTAATAAGCATAGACATGCCTAGAAATTATTTCACTTGGAATAAAAATAATTGGGGGAAGGTGGTGAATAACAATGATAAAAACAGTCCAATCACTGCCAGAAAGGAATCAGCCATTCTTCCAAAACCTACTTCAGGAGTTGGAAAGGAAGGTGGATCCCAGGAGATCCACAGCAACAGAACCCTGGGCAGGGCTAGGAGATAGTGTGCTTTCTAGGTTATCTTGAAAAGAAAGGGTGCACACCCTGACCCACCCTCTATATCAAAATATTGGATCAAAACCTTGGTAAACACTCTACTTAAGATTCGCAGTGATTTTATTCAACATCCAATAGAACTCAAAAGTCACTCCATTGGAAGAAAGAGGAAAAACATTTCTAGCAGCTGTGCTTGAAGAGGTTTCTGTCAGTATTTGTTACATCAACTATGTTTAGAACATCTGTGTCAGCAGTCATGAATGCTACTGTGTCAGCATTTGTATTTTATTCTCTCTCTTCATATATAGATCTATGTTACATATTTGAATATATGTTCACATATACCTATTCTATAGTTAAATCTATAAGTATTTAGATTGGCGTATATATATATACATATACACCAAAGAGAGAGACTGGTTTATTTATGACTCAACATGGAAATATCTTTATCAGATATATCTATAATGTCTTCTGAATAGTGTGTTTGTGAATGAAAAGACAAATCTTCACCTTTTGTTCATTGTGGGAGAGAATTCTAGGATAGCTATAACTTTTCATGATTTACTAAGGTTCACATCCAAAAGGAGTATTTATGATAAGTTGGACATTATAGGAATCTGTGCTGTGTGTTAACCATCTTCTTTTGAGAGATTTTAATCCTTTCTAGGAGCATTTCTGTCTTAACTTTCTGCTTTAAGTTTCTAGTACTACTTTACAGAAACAGTCCCATAGTCTATTTGTAGCATGAGAGCATGAGAGCGCCAAGGCACTTATATTTCTGCCAAGTTAGAAAAATCCATATTCCCTTTTCTATTCTCCCTATTTTTTCCCATAATCCTACCTCCAATGATAATAACAAAAGTACCAATGCATTTTTTCTCTTAAAAATAGATTTTATCAGAACTCAGATGAAGTGCATAATTCGTTTTTGTTCCAAAGTACCAATAATAAAACATACCTCCTACCTCCACAAAGGAGTTGAATCAGGAGTCTATAATAGTGTGTATATCATCAGACACAATTGCTCTATTGGTTGATTTTATTTTACTGATTTTCTTTATAAAGGAAGGTTCAGTTGGGGAGAACAACAGCATCCATATCCCAGGGTTGTTGTGAAAACCAAATGAGATAGTATTGGTTAAGTGTTTAAGCACAGTGTTTGGAACATTGTAAGCTCTGTATAAAGGCTAGATAATTAGAAGAAAGGAGGAGGAGGAAAAAGAGGAGAAGGAGGAGGTAGAGGAGGAGGAGGAGGTAAAGCAGGAAGTGGAGAAGATTTCCATTTACAAAAGCTAATCAATGTTAATTGGTTAAATGGAACCAAAGACTTAATTACTTGGAGCTTAACATCAGAGGTAACATCACAGTGGAGGCTCAAGCTAATATATAATATAGCATTAGAAAAGAAACACTTCAGACTCCTTGGTAGTACCCATAAAATCCTGAGAGACAGATGTAGCTAGCCCCTCATTGGGAGAATGACATCAGAGCAATCACCACATTGACAAAACAGTATTGTTGCTTTCAGTAAATTTCCTCCTTGACCTACAAATAGACTTCCTAATTTATATTTCACTTTCTATCCGCACTTCCTTTTTGAGATTGAACAGTTCCCACCTACTGAACTAAAATATCTGCTCTTATTCAAAATTATTTCTAAAGGCAAAACTACTTTTTAAACATATCTTCCTAAACCCAGAGGCCTCACAGGTATAGCTGATGAGCAGAAAATGTAAATTAGAATGTTTCAGACCAGGTGAGAATTCCATCAAGTTTCATACATGAGAGTGCTTCAGCTGCTGGGGAAATTACACATTTCTTACTGGGATGAGAATTGTCTGTTTTATCATTGTGTTTTGTGCTATTTTCATATCATAAAACTGAAATAATGGAATCAGAACTCATTTTCTGGGAGAAGAATAACATTTGATTGAGGAGGCCTGCATCTAGATTTGAATCTAAAAGAGAACTTTGAGGAAGCATGTCCCCATTAAGGTTAACTCCTCTATTTGTGTTTTCCTCCTCTGAAGGTTTACCCCATCAAGCATTCCCTCCCTCTTGTTCAGCTTTAATTTCTTTATTTATAGTGCAGAGTTTATTTATTTTTTAATTAAAGATTTTTATTTTTCAAAATATATGCATGGATAATTCTGTGGCATTAACCCTTGCAAAATCTGTTGTTCCGATCCCCCCCCTTTCCCAACCCTCTCCCCTAAATGACAAGTAGTCCAATATATGTTATAAACATGGTAGAAATATATATTAAATCCAATATAAGTGCAAAGTTCTTAAGGTTCATGGACCCTAGGTTAAGAATCCTTCAAGCAGATCTTTTCTTCTTCTACATACTTCCACTTCCCCAATCTTTGAGGACAAAAAAAAAAAAAAAAAGGGAACTTAATTTGACCTTGCCATGTTCTCAAGGTTTCATTCTGTTTCATTCATCCCTTCCATTTTCAAGCTCCTGGAAATAACTCTACTCTTACTGAATCCATTGTTTTACTACCCACTCATTTTTTAATCTCTACCATTCAGATTTCTGAGTGTAATACTCTTCTGAATTTATTCTCTCAGCACATACTTGAATCCATCAAACAGCCTAGACAACTCTCCTTTCCTTTCTGGTAAACCCTACTTACCAGGGACTTAGGGAGTTATGCAGACTTAAATTATCCTGTAAGTAGAAAATACTTGGAATTGCTGGAGAATAATCTTCTCCTCTGATCACCCTTTACTGTGGGACCTAACCAGGTCTTGTAGATTTAGATCACTACTCCGATTTTCAATTCTTCCTTATCAGGAAAAAACAGTCATTTTTCAGTTGTGACCAACATTGTGACCAACATTGTGACCTCATTTTGGGGTTTTCTTGGCAAAGATACTGGAATGGTTTGCCAATTTCTTCTCCAGCTCTTAATTGCCAAATCCAATGACCTTTTTTTTTTAAAAAAAAAATTCATATTCTCCATTGTGATCATGCCTTCTGGAAGAAGGAAAAGCTCCAATTTCTGCCAATTATATCCCATAATCTTTTGGGGATGCCAAGAGTCCCATGATAAGCTTAGATGTTAATCTAAGTGTAGCTACAAATCTGAACATCTACAAAATAATTCCCGTTTTTCTTGAGACAGAGAGTTTAATGAACATGATAAACACAAGGACTATAGGGGAAATTTTAGCTCATCAAATATATCAATCTATATTTAATAAATTTCCATTAAAATGAAATTATAACAAGAAAAAATGAACAATAATCTTAAATTTGCAAAGCACACAATCATTTCTGTAAAGAAAATTATAATTAATACCATTTCTAAAGGACCAATGGACTTTTAGGAAGAGAAAGAGAAACAGGACAAAGGAAGTAGAAAAAAAAGAGACAAAGAAACCAACTTCTGGGTGATAACTTTTCCACTCTCTGGAAGAACATATATTTATTAATGCCTCAAGAGAAGCTGGGAGGAGGGGAGATTACTTATTTATGCTTTGACAAAACTCATCTTGGGTCATTGGTCCTTTTTGAGAATAAAGGATAAACAACAAACATATAAAATCATTTCAGAAAATTTCTCTCTCATAGAAAAGGAAGAGAGAAAAAGTAAATTCTAGAGCAAATATTCCCCCTAAAAAAGCATAACTATGATTTCTGTTCAAATCAGGTCATATCCTCCTCCCTGAGATGTGCCAATGACTCCTTCTATACACTCCACCATGAAGTCATTTTGGAGCAAGAAAAAAACATCTTCTCTTTCTGGTCCAGATGATTCACAAGGGAAAATAGCTCTAAATCAAGAGGATTGTACTTCATTCAATATGGAAAGTCACTTCTTCAATTCTGAGATCCCTTTGGAGACCATTTCAACTATCCTTACCTAAATGGGGATAGAAGGAGGATTTTCTTCCATCTATTCAGTCATCATTGAGGAGAGAGATCACTGTGGAGAAAAGGCCCACCTTCCTCACCACCCCCAGCAATAACTGTTTACTGACTACCATCAACATACAAGAACCCTGGGAGTGGCAGTACCCCCTAGACCATCAATCCTGCTTTCAGGCCATCCCTCACAATCAACAAGAAAACAATTCATGTGAAGAAGGGCCAGCCATCCTTCTCTAAATGTTATCCACAAAGCAGACAAACCTACCTAATTGAAACCTACCATTGATACTCAGGTGTGAAGATAGTGGGAAGGGTCATGAGGCAGCATATGGCAGTAAAGTCAGACCACAAATCATAATTACCACTTTGAAGACCATTTCCCTTAAACTCCTATGAAGACATCCTTGAGCCCCCAAACCATAGCTACTGAAGATTCAAAAAAGAAAGACCTTGGCACTGTCAAATAATTCAGTATCATATATTGTTAAATTTTATCAGTAGAAATGACATTTAAAAAGAATCATTAACATCAGCTTTGCTGTTATACCCAAGGACCTTTCCATGTGATTCTCTGTTAAACCTTTCATATGTGTCATCTCTCCAATTAGAATGTGAACTCCCTGATTACAGGACTTTCTTTTGTATTTGTATCTTTGAGGCTTAGCTTAGTGCTTTGCACTTATTATAAGCATTTAATTTTTTTCATTTATTCATTCATTCAACAACCTTTAGCCTTATTTAAATAGTCTAGAAGCTGCCAACCACCATATTACCAAATATGGGAAAATCTAAGAAAACTATTTAGCCAAATCATTCCTAAATTATGACCTAGTCCCTTAATACTGAATGCCTAATCTAGTCTGATCAGGATACTCTCCTATCTGCCTACTCCCCAGCCTTAGATCACGTTAAGCTTTTTAGCTGCTATATTACACCATTTTCTCATATTGTTCATATTGTTTCCAAATAAGACTCTAAGATCAAACAAACTAACATCTAACTGACCCACACCCTGCTTATATTTATGAAGTAGATGATTTAAAATTTTAAGCCAGGTTTTATATTTATTCCAATTAAAGTCTATCAATTAAACCATTCTTAAAAGTGGTTTAATCCATAGATACTGACCTCAAATATGTTAACCATATATTTCTTGTTTTTTTTTTCATCTGCACATTTATAAATCTACCATTAGTGGTAGATTCCTACACAACATTGGTCAATTAAACTACTGTAATATTATCAACAACTGACACTTTCATAATGTTTTAAAATTTGCAAAGAGTTTCATGTACTTATTCCAAATAACACTGTCATATAGATTCTATAAGATATGTTTTACAGTTGAAGAAACCAAAGCTCATTAACTTTTCCAGGGGTACTCAGCTAGTACAGCAACCCATCCACCATTTTGTGCTGCCTTTTTTACTCTGATTTCAAACATTCAATCTTTCTGTATTTAACCAACTATAATTATATAATCCAAATCTATTCCTCATTTCCATAAGAATAGCATGACACTTTTTTTCAAATGCTTGCTAAAAATCCATATAAGTTATAGCAACAGGATTTCCCTGATCTATCAGAATAGGAATATCAAAAAAAAAATAAAAAGAAAGAAAAAAAGAAGAAGAAAGAAAGAAAGGTTAACTCTCTTGACCTATTCTTGTTAAAACCATGGCAGCTTTTTGTGTTCACTTCTTCTCTTTGTAAATGTTCACAAATCATCTTTTAATAGTTTTGGGGGATTAGAACCTGCAATTTCACCACTTTCTTTTCTATATGTTCACTAAGCATCTTTGAATAATATGTCACAGAAGTTTACCCAGAATAAAAGTAAAGTTCACCAGCCTATAGTTTTCAGGTTTCATTTTCTTCTTTTTATTGAAAATCAGGACAGTGTTTGACCTTTTCTTTGGTACCTCTTATTTTTCCCTGATCTTTCAAAGATCATTGAAAGTGAATGAACAATCACATTCACCAGCTGATTCAGTGCTTTGGAATCAATCAATCAACAAGTATATATCAAGCTCCTGCTAGATTTCCAGAACTGTGCTAGGTGCTGGGATACAATTCCAATGATTGAAACATTCTCTATTCACAAGGAGCTTATATCCTAATGAAAGATGCAACAAGTATATATAAAAATAGAAATGAGACAAATATAAAGTTAAAATATACAAATATATACATGCGCAAAGTTGTTAACTATAAGGTTTGTTGTTTGTGGTTTGTCCATCATTCTCAAAGAAGATCAAAGACATCATGTCTTGACTTATAAGTGAATTTGGACTTCAGTGAGGCAAACCTGTACAAAGTCACCAGCCCTAACTCTGTCTTCCAGAGCCATTTGGGTCTAGTGGCAAGACATAGATAAAAATGACTGAAGATGGTCCCAGATACAGTGGGAGACTTTGACCTTTTAAAAAATATATGTGATGTGGTGTGAGTGAGTGACTGAGTGAGAGTGTGTGTGTGTGTGTGTGTGTGTGTGTGTGTGTGTGAAGTTTTTGGGAAAGATACTAGCACTTGAAGGCATCAGGAAAGGCTTCATGCAAGATGGTGCTTGAACTTCACCTTAAAGGAAAAGACGTGATCTACAAAGGAAAGATAAGAAAAGCAGAGGGGATGCCTAGTACAAAGGAACAAAAACCAATATCCTCTGTGATGAAGAGAGAGAAGGCTGGGGAAGAATAGAAAGAAAGCTAGAAAGGTAGCTTTATCTTGCTGGCAATGGGAAGCCATTGGAATTGATTGAGGAATTTGAATTTAGAATTTAGAATTGAGGAATTTGAATAAGGAAATTTACTTTGAATGAGGAAAATGCTTTGGCAGTAGCATGTAGAATGAACTGAAATAGTAAGAACCTTCAGACTAGAAGACTAAGAGGTAATAAGAGACTAAACTCTGTTGTGTTCACTATGAATACAGAAAAGGGATTGGGTGAAAAAGATATTTTAGAACTGGAAATGGCAAGATTTAGCAACTGATTGGATATTTTTGGATAATTATTGGATAATTGGATATTATTGGATAATTAGGGTGAAGGAAAGCAAGGATAATAGCAAGGTTAGGAAGCTGAGAGAATAGAAGAATAGTATTTATTTTCAAGGAGAAATATTGTTTATTCTCTATAGAGAAGTTTGGAAAAGAAAATTGTTTAGGAGTTTGGGGGTTAAAATATTGAGTTCAATTTTAAATATGTTGAATTTGAGCTATTTCTGAATAGCCAGTTTGAAAAGTCTTAAAGGTGATTGATGACACAGAATTAAAACTCAGAAGAGAGACTGTGGTGGAAGATAGCATAGATACATAGATATATAGGTATGTATATATAGGCATATATATATATATATACACATCTATATGTATGAGTGTATATGTGGGTATGCATCTGAGATATTTGCATAGAGATGATAGTGAAACCCATGGAGAGTTTGAAGAGAGAAGGTAAGGATATGGTGAGATATGGTTGGAGTACTGGCAAAAGAGATTGAAAACAAAATGCCAGACGATTAGGAGAAAAACCACAAGAGAGTAATATCATGAATACCCAGAAAGAAGAGAGTCTTCAAGAGAGGTGGTCAAATAAAGTCAACTGCAACAGATGGTCAGGAAGTATTATTAACAACATCTTGCAAAAAAGCATTCTAGTGTAAAAGATGTCATCTACAAAGTAGATCATTGGAAAAGTATATGGGTAATCTAGTCAGACTAAAGAATAACCAATACATGAGCAAGAGCTTTCCTGATACCTATGAGATGTTGCCATGCACTCCTTTCTATAAATTCTCATAAACTTAAAAATTTCTTCTTTCAAGGCTCATGGATATATTCTCAGGAATATCATTCCTGACATTCCACTCCCACACTGTTAATTCTTTTTCCTTCCATAAATTACCACTTTGTTTTTATCTCTGCACTTGCTTCAAATCCCTAGAAGGATATAGGTTCTTTGAAGGGAAGGATTGTCTTTGAGAGAAAGGATTATTTGTTGAGTTTTCAATAACTGCCAAAGTATTTTTTCACATAGTAGTCGCTTGATAAAGTTTGTTGAATTGAATTGATTTGGGAAACCAGGGGGAAAAAATTTTCAGTGTCTTAGGTAGACTCTCTTTGGAGGATTTATGGATAAAAATCATACCATATAAGAAAGGATAGAGGTGTTGTAATCTATGTATTTAAATCAATGAGATGATGAATCTAAGTATTGAAGTACAGAAAAGGGAGAAAAAAATGAAGCAGAGTTGAACTGCCATCTTCAAGAACATGAATATTCTTAACTGCTGTGTTATTAATTCATGGGAGACAGATAAAGAGGAATCAATCAGCAAGCATTTATCAAGTACCTAGTATGTGTCAGAAACTGATCTGGGCATGAGAGCACAAATGTGAAGAATGAAACAATCACTACTCTCAGGGAATAATTTTGATTTTAAAATAGGAAAGCTTTGAGGTGATCTTAAAGAAGAAATTCTTGACTAGTGAAGTACTGAAACATGAAAGAAAAAAACCTCCTAAAGGAAGCTATAAGGGTTTTGATATCTATGATGTCTAAGGAAGCAAAATAATTCCGAATCCTGAATGGTTTAGTTAATCATTTCTCTAAAAGAAAGAAATTAGTTTGGATTATTTTTCAGCATGTCCTATAAACTCCATCAAGCTAGAGATACTTTGAGTACAGGCCTAGTAATAGTCTCCATGTCTGTTGTATGCTCAGTGTAGCCAGGAAAGGTTTATTACTAGAACACTGACCTTCAAGCAATGAATTTTTTGATCATAACAACTCATAAAACATTCTACTAAAACACAGAGGGGCAGTGGAGGGAGCCTATACAATGATAATACTTTGAATCCTTGTATTTAAACACATATGTGTGTGTTATATATATATTCATACTCATCCATATATATGCATATATCTATATATACACATCATATACCCACATGCACACACATATATACATATCTGTATACACATTTACATATATGTAAACATGCATGTTAAATAATATTAATAAAGCTGACATCGTAGATTTCTCTTTTGATTGAATCTTTAAGCTTGACTATTTCTGAAATCAATGATTACTAGCTCTACTTTTTTTTCTATTACATTCTATTTCTAATCCTTGTTGCAGTATTTGTGCATATCTCTTATTTGCAAATCCTGCTAATATTTATACTTTAATTCTACTCCTTAACTTGCCTTGCTATTATTTTATTATTATTTATGATTATTATTATTTTATTTGTTTTTTCTATTATTTATTATTATTTAATCTCCTCCTATTCATGAATCCCTATCTCATCTTTCCCCCCACACCCTTTCTTTCCTTCTTTATCCCATTTTAATTAATTTGCACACCTTATCTCCCTCTAAATCACAATTAATTAGAGAAATACAAATTAAAACAAATCTGAGATATCATTTCTCACCTATCAGATTGACAAACTAGGCAGAAAAAGAAAAAGACAAATGCTAGAAGGAATGTGCAAAAATTGAGACACAATGCATGGTTGGTGGAGTTGTGTACTATTTAAAATTTTTTTAATTTAAAACTAAATACAAAATAAGAAAAAACCAAAATAATAAAAGAAAGACAGAAAATAAAAATAAAACAAGACATTGTCATGTGCTCAGCAGAACATCAGGAAGGATTCAAAACATAAAACATGTAGCAATTAATTTCCACTTCAAGAAAGCATATATAATAATAAAGACTATATTCATGATTATCTTTCTTTGCTTTCTTGTAGGTTATTCTTTTGTTCTCTGCTGTGTACTTTTTAATTTTTCCCCCTCTCATCCTTCTAACAAACCCAAGCAGGCTATAGTCAAGCCCAGATATATTTATATACATATACATGCATTCACATATATACACATATATATGTACATATATACATATTTATATACATATACATCTATATTCATACATGTATCTATATACATAAATATATCTACATGCATACATAGACACACACATACAAACATCATTTTTCTACATGCTTTTACACATATGTAAACATGTATCTAAAATGATATTAATATCACTAACATATAAAATAGCCCTATTTTTTTCCTAATAAATCCTACTCCTGATCCTTGTTGTAGTTTGTTTATATCTCTTATTCAGTATCTCTGTTAATACTTCTACATTAGTTCTACTCCTTAACTAGCTTGCTAATTCTTAACTTACCCCCACCCATGAATGCCTCCATTATTTTCTCCCCCCACCTTTTCATCCCATTACCATCTATTATACCACTATAATCTAAATACCCTTCTGTACTCCACTTTATTCTATGCAATTCTTTTCCTCCCTCTTTATCCCTTTCTCATTAATCTACATATCTTGTCTCACTGCCATAAATCTATATACCCTTCTATATCCAATCTTATCCAATTCCTTTTCCCCCTTGTTTCTTTATAGGTTTTTCAGGGTGTTATACTCTTCATGGAATATGGGGTATGTCTGTGTGTGTGTATTGTTCTTTATTTAACCCATTCCCAATATGAGTAAGGCTTTCAGAACTACTAGTCCTCCTACTCCATCTAATGCCTCTGTCAATTCTTCCTCTGCACCTCATTTGTATAGCATAATTACTATTTTCCTAGATAGTTTTGCTTTTTAGAATCAGATCAGTCAGTTCTCCCCAATCTTTCTTTTGAGCTACCCAATTACTACTATCAATCTTAATTAAGTATATGATATACATTTCCATGTAAAAAACATAAAGTTTGTCCTTCCTTGAAATTTATCTTGAATGTTGACTCTGATATGTTAAATTTTCTATTAAATTCAGGTTTGTTTGAGACAAAGTTCTGAAAATCTGCAAGTTTAATCCTTGTATGTAAATGATTTTTTTTTTATTTCCAATATAGCGCACTAGGGGAAAAAATGTTAAATTTAGAATCAGAAGATTTGGGCTTGAATTGTGGCTGTCACTTAGTATCTGTGCAATTAGGGATGAGTAACTTAACTTTTATAAGACAGAATTTACTTGTTTGTGAAAAGCAAGCTTTAGAGTAGATAATATTTAAGGTCCTTTCTAACTCTAAGTCTTCAATAATGAATCCATAGTTGGTTGTGCTCAGCTACAAACAGTGGATGAGTGCTGGAGTTAGAAACAGAAATAAATTTTCTAATTTTTGCTCCAGAACTCTGTTACATTCTAGTTCCTCTAGATACATATATGTAATACACAACTATATTTTTCAAGGCACAGACATCTGCCAAAATTTTGATTTCATCTGTCAAAGAGATTTGTTCCACCAGTACAGATTATAACCAGATTATGATTCCATAGAAAAATCCTAGTGTTTGAGGCACATAAAGGTCTAATGGCTTGTTCAGGATCTCACAGTAACTAAATGTCACTGACAGGAGTTAAATCCAATTCATCCTGACTCCCAGTCCTCAATCTATTACACCATATTGTCACATGTCTTTTTCATGATAGGACGCATTGACAAGTTGTCTTCACTGATAGAATGTAAGCTAATAGAGGGCAGGAATTTTTGTTTTTGTATTCACAGCATTTAATATAGTGCTTAATGTATAGTAGATACTTAAATTGATTGGTGATAAATTACTCTTTATTATTGATGACAGTTTCTAATGGCACAAAATGATGGCTAAAACCTCACTACTCACTCATAATAATACAAACTTCTGAAAAATCATCTACAAAATTATCCCCAAGTCACTTTTTCAAATTAAATTTGCATCAGTTTTCTATAATCTGATTGGTCAGAAAAAGCCTGTCATTCAATATTAGGGATAGAGATTAGACCAATGAAATTATTAGTTTAAGGAATACCAAAATTAGGAAACCACTTGGAGGTTGGTACCTTCTCTGCTATTTATACTCTTAGAGAGAGAACCAAGAATGCAAATTACTTATTCAGGATCACACAGCTAGCATGTATCAGGGGCAGGACTTCAATCCAGATCTTTCTGACTTCAAAGCAGGTTCTCTATCTACTCTACTATGATGCCTAACATTTAATGTATTTTTTAATTAGAAAAAAGAAAAGCAAAATAATTGTTTACATATTTCTTAACTATTTTAAAGATGAACAATAAATCATCCTTACTGTCAAGAGAAGAATTATGGGGGAAATCATTAATTGGTCAACAATTGTTTATTAAGCTTCTATCTAATCCCAGGCATTGTGTTCAGTGCTAAGAATACCAGTCAAAAATGAAACAGTCCTTATCCTCAAGAAAATTTCATTTCATTGTTAAAGATCAAATATACACTCTCATAAGGAAATACAAGTTATATACACAGTAATAGAAGACTATTGAGGATAGCAGACATTATCAGCTGGGAGAAATCTGGAGCAAAAAGTTTTTTAACTGAGTTTTGAAAGAAAATAGAAATTCTAAGAGGCAAAGGTTAAAAAAAAAGAAAGAAAAAAAAAAGAAATACATTCCAAACCTTAAGGATAACCTGTGTGAGACATAAATAGGGGAAATGAAATGTCATATCTAAGGAATAACAGGATGTTATTTTGTTACTTGGAAAGTATTATCCTTCAACCACTCCCCACCCCCCCAAAAGGGATTAGTTTGGGTAAAGGGAGTGTTGATAAGACATAAGGATAAAATTTAATACAACCCAAAAGTTAATTATATCAACCAAAATAATTGCTGGAAAAGGAATGAAAATTCAACTATTAACAAAGATTATTTAGAATTCCATGAGGAGCACTTTGGATTCAAATTCTATCCGTTATTCCAAAGGATAGATCAAAATGTCTTGTGTTCCTTCCTTGGAGCTATGCAAAAATGGTAATTATGAGCTCAAACCAACATATTGTAAATGTGGACATATCACCTCAGCATACTGCAGGCCATCAAGAGTTGAACCAAGCCTAAACATTGAATGGACAATTTGCTGCCTCCTTATGGTGCTTCCTTCTAAGGTCAGTGCCAAATTTTCTATGCAAAAAATCATAAAGACCTGACTTTTCCTATTACCTTGCTTGGACTCCCTTTTGCCCTTCTTAATGGATTTCTCTTATTTATCCTGATTGGTTAGTGAAGTGCAAATTATAGTATTTAAAAGCAATCAAATCTAATTTCACATTAAAAAAAAAATGAAGCCAGTAAAGGGAGGTGAGTGAAAGTCAAAATCTCAGGCACTTATCCATTTGCACAGTTGCTGGAAACCTGAGAGATATTTTTAAAAGCTTCCTTAATCCATGCAGTCAGTCGTCTTGAGAGTCAACATGTTCGTACTGTCAGTGCTCGGTCAAGCCTGAAAGCTTCAAATGCTGTAGCTCAGGTCCAAAATTGAAGTTGTAGAGCTTGAAACTGTCAGCCACATCATGATCTTTTTTCCCTCAGTTTGTCAAGAGTGTTCCTGCTATCAGTGCTCATTTTTCTCAAAAAATCCATTTAAGATTGACTGTCTAAAATTTTCCTTTGAATTAAATTTCCCCCCTTCTTGATAGAATTTCCAAAAAGACTAGATACTTTTCTTTCTTCTACAAAAGAGAGAGAGAGAGAGAGAGAGAGAGAGAGAGAGAGAGAGAGAGAGAATGGTTATTAGGGAGTCTGCATGTTGAAGCAGATCATCTCCCACTTTGACAGTTTAGCATTACTCTGCCCACTACTCTTTTTTTTCCAGTTGAAGACATCAAAACCTTTTTATGTTCACACAGTCTATGCATTTTTATGACATCTATCACCATAGAGCCCTGAGTGCTCAGGCAGAGATATTGCACTTGAAAAGGAAGAAGTTGCCATCCAAAACCCTTGTAGATTATGTCAGAGTGAGTGATGACTGTGGAAGTTCGTAGGAGAACAGCCAGGCCTATGGGATTCTAAGATGCTTTGTCTAGGTCAGAATTTGTGCAAAGCTCAAGCAAAGAAGAGTTTCCTGAAGATTTTTTTTTTAATTTGACATAAAATGAGTCTCTAAAGACAGCAATTCTATACCCCATATCCTCTTAACAAAGGACATTTTAGGTGTCTGTTAACTTGGTTTTAAACTTATTTGCTCTTTATCACATAGCCTATGACTCTAAGATAATAGCTAGCTTTTTATTTTTAGCACTATAAGGTTTGGGAAACACTATATAATATCATTTGATCCTCACAACAGCCCTATGAAGTAGGCGTTATGATTATCCTCATTTTATAGATGAGAAAAGTGAAGCTGAGAGACTGTGATTTGCCCATGACCACAGAGCTGATAAGTGTCAGAGGCACATTTGAACTCAGGACTTCCTAATTAATTCCTCAGTTCTAATTAGCTGAAGTTTGATATGGAAGATGTCTATCACTTGTGTACTTTCTTGACTTTATCTTCCAGCAGATACACTGACAATTCACACAATCTATTTACTCTTTATGTATCTTGTGGGTTCTCCCTCCAGCAACTAAAAGATCACAGAACTAGGCTCAAGGATTTTTCTAGGATTCTATTAGGAAGGGGAAAGTTGCCCTTACTTGGTGAGTAGTATACATCTTTTTTCAGTCGTTCATCTTTCTTCAGTGTTTATTTATGGAAGAAGGGGGAAAGGGAATTGGTTCCCAAAGTAGGGGATTTGCTTTCGCAAGAAGTGATAAAATAAAGAAAAGAACAACTCTTAACTAATGCAAAAACATATATGTAATTTGGATGGTATCTTTTACACTGCTTTAATCACTGGTAATAAACTGCCACTTGTAAGTCATAATCTTAATTCTTCAAGTCATAATTTTGATTCTCCTAAGAGTATGCTATTTCATTACTTCACAGCCTTATAGCATGATTGGAAGAATATTGGTATTGAAAAGTGTGTGTGTGTGTGTGTGTGTGTGTGTGTGTCTCCATGGTTTCTGTCCCCTTCATGGAAGAGTTTAATATTATTGAATACAGTACACAATTTACAGAATGCAACCCATCCCATTCTCTTCTTCCTTTTAAGCCAAGTTCATTGTCCATCTACAGAAATGCATAGAAGAGTAACTGAAATATTCAAAAGGAAGAAGGAATGGCTGTGAAGGCTTAAAGAAAATAGTATCTAATACGTCAGCCTGGAAAGATAAAGACTGATTTTCCTCCATAGTTAAGTAATCAAAGGATAGAAACAAATAGTTTTCAAAAGAAAAAATGTAACATTTATATTTTAAAATGTTACAAATCATTTAAAAATAAGAGCCATTAACATTTTTTAATTGGGGGTTACCTCATTTATATTAAATTGTCAAAAAGGATAAAAAATGGAAGCTGCAATCAGCTTTGGAGGAGCTGTAGGAAAACAAACATTCTCCTATACTATTGGAGAATTATGAGTTGGATCAGCAATTCTGGAAAAAAAATTGGCATCATGTCCTTTGGTCCAGTGATCCCACTACTGGGAATAAATATCTCCAAGGTGGTCAGTAACAGAAAATAAGGTCCTACATATAGCATAGCCATAGTTGTATTCTTTGTGGTAGAAATTAAAAAAAAAAAAACTGGAAAAAAGCAGGTGCCTATTGATGGGAAAATGGTCAAATAAATGGTAGTTTGTGTATGTGATATAATATTATTTTGCCCTAAACTTTTTAAAATGCGATAAATTTAGAGGAAAAAACAAAGAATTGTATTTAGAAGGGATGCAGAGTAAATATAACCAAGAGAACAACACTAAAAATCAGCTGAATTGAGACTAATTGAAAGGAATAATCATGATTCTGGAGAACAGGTAATGAAATGCATATTTTTTCTTAGAATAAAAGGTTCAAAACATTGCACTTATTTTGAGAGGTGCTTACTTTTTAATTGGTCATTTCTGCATAACTGTTCCAAGGCAGGTTCCATTGATATAGGGCTGTGGAAAATATATTAGGAGATGTCTGTGACATAAAAGTAACATCAATTTCAAAGTGGGAGGTGAGGAGAAAGAAAATAATAGGAAAAGAAAGAAAAAAATAGGAGTATGATCCAAAATAGTAAGTCATGAAGAGGATAGAATAAACATTTACTCATTAAACAGAATTTTTGTTCTAAGAACAAGACATTAAGGTGTGAATGTATGGGGAGGGGCAATAGATACAAAGCCACATGAAACATTTACTATCCCTGACCTCAAGGAGCTTACAATGTAATAGTGGAAGGGGAAGCCATAAAAGAACACAAATAACTACTATGTCAGAATATTCAAGAACTATGAGGAATACAAATAAATCAGTAAGAGGATTCAGAAATGGACTCAGGAAAATAGACAAGATCTCATAGAAAATACTAGCAAAAGTTTCTTTAATTGATGTGAAAGAACCAGCATTCCTTGAAACTGGTAAATAATGAATTTGTGGCATATACATAATGGAAATTGCTGCCCTGATTGTTGGCAAAGGCTAAAAATATAAATATGTTCAAAAAAGGTTTTGATAACGGTGAATGTTGGGTGGTCCATAATAAGAAATTTAAGAAAATTAGAGATTATGGAGATGGCAAGGGTAATTATATGCTTAACAATTTGTGGATGATATTAAGGAAAACATACTCCTACCCAATATCATTTAGTGACTGAATCATTTAGTGACAGAAGAGAGTAAGGAAAAATTTCAATAATAATATTATTCCAGTCATGCTACTTGCTTGGAGTAATAGTACTTAGTTTTAAAATGAAAACAATAATTTCTCCTTTATATTTTGGATTTTGACCCAGAAGTGACCTTTGAGAATATCTAGTTCAACCAGCTCTCTTTACAAATGAGAAAACTATGGTGTGGTTTGATTTAAGTGGTTTATTCCAGATCACAAAAGTAGTTAGTGACAAAATAGGTCAGAACTTAGATGTCCTGACTCCTAGTACTATTTCCAATATACCAAGTAATAAACCAAGGGACAAAGGAGAGATTTACACCTTTTTGTAAAGGTACCTTTGAATTTATAAAATGAAATCTATTCTCACTAGAACTAGTTAAGTAAGGGGCAGTGGCTGGAGCGCTAGATACAGAATCAGGAAGATTTTTATTCAAATCCTCCCTTAGATATTAACTAGGCTTGTGACTCTGGACAAATTACTTCTAAGGATATAAATTGCATCATGTGTAAAATGAGAGGGTTGGAGTAGATGGTCTTTTAGCTCTAGCTCATAATCTAACGGCACTTTGAGTATTATAGGAAAAAAGCAATGCTTAAGTGAAGGCATGATTGAGTGGATGGAGAGTGGGCTAATGAGTCAGAAAAATCTGGGTTCAAGTCTTGTATTTGACACAATAGCTATATGAGCCTATAAGTAAATAAATATTTATAGATGTAAATAATAAAGTATTTAACCTCTCAGTGCCCTAAGTATTCTCCTAAACCACAAATTTCACATCAAATCAGATCACATGCTGATCTCAATGTATAGAAAGAATTTTCTGACTAGGAGTACAAATAGAATCATTAGCTCAGACGATAACACCAATGGTAATAATAATAATAATTCAACTATATAGGAGACAATAAAGGGTAGGTTTATTTTGTCCCCAAAGAGGAAACTTCATGTTATAAAGTCAGTTTGTTTCCACTCTTTCAATATGAAGTCCTATTTACCTTTGAGTGAATTAATGTCTTGTTTAGACTTGGCCTCAATGAGGTAAACTAGAATATGCTTACTGTCTTGAGGCAATTTCCATACTATTCAAATGCTTCAGATGCAATAAAGTCTCATTGACTTGGGTCTGCCCCTATAAACCTCAATTTTTAGGAGCTTTCAATGTCAATTACCTACCACAACAAAGCAGTCAGCAAGTCTCTTGATATTGCCCAGAGTGTCATATCATCAATCGCAAACCTGTTTACACTTCACAGTAAAATTTAATTTCTTGTAGTTCCTGCTGAGAGTTAGGCTGCCTTAATCAATTGAATTCTTAAGGAAAATGAGAGTCTCCAAGGTAAACCTGAACTTATTAAAACTGAGCTTCCAATCAAAATTTCCAGAAGCAATGGGGTTTCCTAATTCAGTTCATTCAATACATGCAACTCAGCAGTTTTAAAGAGGTATTTGCTGGGATGTGGTGAATTCTCTTCCCATTAAGAAAAGTTGAATAGAATTCAATTCATGCAATATTAATAACTTGCTCTACTTTACAGCTTAGTAATAAAGTTATTTATGCTGCCAGCGGCATTTAGTGACATTAGCAATGGAAAAATATCACTACACAGGCATGGCCGGGACTATGCTATTTAAAAACTGAAGAACTTCAGCAGAGCTCTGCAATATTACACAATAGATCTGTGGACAAAAGGAAAAATAACTGTAAGACAAATATACATCCAACATAGCACGTAAAAGTAAAGAAAAATATTCTAAAATAAAATAGAAGGGCAATGCCTGTGGAAACAAAACAATCAAGATGGGCAAGAGATGAGATTGTAATGAATAAGTAAAATCTGTAGAAAAATAAAAAGGGTTGACCTGGTACAAATTCTCTCTCTTCATAGCTCAACTACATTTTTTCAAGATTTAAGTTAGATCCTTACCAGATTTCTAGGCAGAAATTATGTTGTGTGGAACAAGTTTTTACTTTTCCAAATACAGTTATATTTGTACCTAATTAAATGCCTTTTAATTATTATTTGATATTGTTTCATACATAGCAGTTTTATATCTTCTTGTAGATTACAAATACTATCATGATTATAATGATGATAAGGATCATAGCAGCAATAATAACAATAATGAAAATTTATGATGACAGTAATAGAGATGATGATACATAGTAGATAGAGGTCCATTTTCAAAACCAGGAAGATCTAGTTTGGAGACCCATCTCTGACATATTGGCTGTGGGTAACAGATGACCTCTCTGTTCTCTTAATAATTCTCTATGATTACGAGTTATAGAGAAGGAATCAGCCAATTGACATTGTTGATCCTGGGAGGTCCCAATGCCAATGAAATTACAGTTTAAGTGCTTATCCTATAACATTTAGAGGAATCATGACAGAGTGACTTGCAAATACTGGCAAGAGTGTTAGACTGGGAGTCAGGAAGACTTGAGTGTAAATCCTATCTTTGACATTTCTTAACTATGTGATTCTAGATGAGTCTTTTAAATTCTCTGAATCTCAAACAATTGCCTAGGACTTCTGTTTTGATCCATAGGTAGGTAGAGGCCAGTACTAACACGTTTTTGAAATAACAGATTTTTCAAAGAATAATATCTAGAGTTTGCAAAGCACCTTTTTTCATAGCAGTCTTGAAAGGAAGATAAATAGTGCAAAATGAGTGAGATGGAGTTAGAAGGCATGTGTTCAATCCTGGCCATTATGACTTGCCACCACCAATGTGACTTTAGTGAGTTATTTAACCTCTCTTTGTGAGATCTAAGTATTGGGTCAGATTACCTTGAAATTCCTCTCCATCTTTAAATCTATGATCTTAATTTTACAGATGTGGAAACTGAAGCTTAACAAAACAAAAAAATGAATGAATAGAAAGAGAAAGTGACCCTTCCAGGAGGACACAGACCATAAATGTCAGAGCCTGGAATCAAATCCAAGTCTTCTAATTGGAAATCTGGAAGTTCATTCCATGAAAACATTATATTTTCTCATTGACCATGTTTTCCATAGTGCTTCTCATTTCCCCTCATACCCATATGTGCCTTTTCAGGCATGTTGGGGGGTAGCAGGAGAGAAGTGAATTATGAACAAACAGGTAAATTCATTATGTCTTTCAGAATAATAGTGGTTTTGTTAGTTTGGGGGATTGAGGGGTTTTGGAGAGAAGGAAGAAGATAGGTTGCTGAGGGCGTTCCTGGTAAGCAAACTCCTTCCACCAATGCAAATCATCCCAATCTCTGCAACTCATAGTCTTCAGAGGTAGCTGGAATTCTAAGAGGTTAACTGATTTGAGCTGATGTGTCAAAGAAGGGAGCTGTTGAACTCAAGCCACCTTGACCATAAATCCAATCTATTGATCTCTTTTCAATACTGTGTTTCCACCAGTAGTATGATGAAATGTACCATACCAAATTATATACTAAAAGTTTATGAAAAAATGCCTAGTTCCAAATGCCTAATTAGTGACCAGAAATAAGTGTCTCACCTCAAAGAAGTTAGTCTATAATTTACTTTTGTTTTGCTTTATTGGACATGTCTTTTCGTTAATCTAGCAAACTCCTACGTTAAAAAAAACTACATCTACTAATGCAATTCAGTCAGCCAGAAAGCATTCCTTAAACATTTAGTTGGTGCAGGGCATTGTGCTAAGTGCTGGGTCAGCATCTGCTCTGCAAAAAATACTTTTTTCTTTTCTTTTTAAAAGTCTTTTAAAATTTTATTTTATTATGAACTTAGAAAATAACACGGTTTTTCCACATAATAATAGAATGGAGAGAGATGATTTCACATGACACTGCAAATCTAGTATGTACAATTTATTATTCCTTTCAAATATACTTTAAAGTTATCATGTAACATTATTCCCCCACACACACTTTTTTCTTCCCTTTTTCCACCCTTCACTCTAGTCAGCAATATCACTACTCCAAAGAAGATTTGGAAAAAGGGGGGGGAAAGCCTAAATATTCCAAATATTTATAGCAGCTCTCTTTGTGCTAACCTAGAACTTTTTTTTTCTTTTTAAATGTTGTTTTAATTTGACAAGATTTCCTTTCTCACCCTCCCACTCCAAATTTACCCCACCCAAAAATGAAAAATAAAACCTATTATATACATGTATAGTAAATCAAAACAAATTTTCACATTGGTTATATTTTTAAAAGATTTTTTCATAGATTGAGCCCTTCCTCTCTATCAGAAAATGGACATCCTTAATCCTCTGGAATCCTGATTGGTCATTACACTAATACGAGTTTAGCACAATAGTATTCTCTCACTTTTACATGCCATAAAGCAACTATGATCCAATTTTTAGGTACTCTCTCAGATTTCCATTCTTTTTCCATTCAAAAAAAAGAGTGCCTATCAAAATAGAGTTTGGTATAAAATAAATTATCAAAAAGGGATCTACTATGTCTAATGACTAGATCACTGAAAGATTGGTGACTTGTCCAGAATTACACATCTGGTATGTAAAAGACAGGCTGTGAAACTCAGTTTTCTTGATTCTGAGTTCAACTTGCTATTACTTACTCTTCTCTGTTCTGATGTACACAATGTGCAAGGACAACATTAAACCAGATAATAGATACTTCAATAATAAAATGAAGATGATTTTGAAGAATTTAAACTACTTTTCCTTTTACATTGTATAATAACTGTCTTGCATTAATTTTACTGCACACAATAATTCCCTTTGACCCAGCAGCATTTCTATTGGGCTTATATCCCAAAGAAATCATAAAGGAAGGAAAGGGCCCCACATGTGCAAGAATGTTTGTGGCAGCTCTTTTTGTAGTGGCTAGAAACTGGAAACTGAATGGATGCCCATCAACTGGAGAGTGGCTGAATAAATTATGGTATATGAATGTTATGGAATATTATTGTTCTATAAGAAACGACCAGCAGGATGATTTCAGAGAGACCTGGAGAGACTTGCATGAACTGATGCTGAGTGAAATGAGCAGAACCAGGAGATCATTATACACGGCAACAACAGTACTATATGACGATCAATTCTGATGGACATGGCTCTCTGCAACAATGAAATGTTTCAAACCACCTCCAATTGTTCACTGAAGAAAGCCATATACACCCAGAGAGAGGGATGTGAAATGTGGACCACAACATAACATTCTCATACTCCTTGATTGATGTTTGCTTACATTGTGTTTCCTTTATCTGATATATCTTTGTGTAGATAAGATTTTTCTTGCACAACAATGATAAGTTTGGAAATATGTATACATATATTCGATTTGCCAATATCTTGACATAATTAACATGTAGTGGATATACTGCCATCTAGGGAAGGGGTGGGGAGTTGGGGGGAAAAATTTGTGGCAGAAAGCTGTGTAGGGGTTGATGTTGAAGAATTACCCACACATATGTTATGCAAATAAAATTTAAAAAATAAATAAATAAATTAAAAAAAAATTTTACTGCACACAAATCATATGCTTTCACCCCAATAGAATGCAAGTTCCTCAATGGGTAAATATTGTTTTATTTTTGCCTATGTATCCCCAATTCCTGAGGACAACTAGGTGGCATTGTAGATTGAATGATTGAAGTCAGGAAAATTAATCTTCCTGAGTTCAAATCTCATCCTACACACTTAACTAGCTTTGTGACCCTTTAGTTTTGCTTCAGTTCCTCATTAGCAAATTGATTTGGAAAAGGAAATGGCAAACCATTCCAGTATTTGCCAAGAAAATCCCAAATGAGGTCATGAAAGTAGGGGTCAGCTCAAACAACTGAACAGCATCAACAATCTTCAATGCTTGGCACATATTTGGTAGTTGATAAATATTTATTGAATTAAATTTTACAAATGGAAAACCTTATGGGGACAATATGATTCTTTTATGTACAATCTTAACTAAAACTTGTAGTATGGATTTAGAAGTCTGATATCTCTGATTTTGCTGTTAGCTTTTGGTTAGACTTTTTGAAAAAAAAACTTCTTGAATTACTTGTGAAAATTCTTTCCCAGTACAATGATTTTTCACAATATTCTCTTTGAAAGTGAATTTTGGAATTCAAAAGAACATTTAGAATTTTATGGCTTTAAAAGGTTTCCTTAATTTGAACATTTTTAGAATGTATCCTTACCATTTATACTTAATAATCCTATGCTTAATAACACCTGCTTAGTTTAAACACAAGATTTAGCACCTCTCTGGATCACCAGAGATTTTAGTCTTGAAGCAACATCTGGCAATCTTGGCTCTAAACTGGGACACAGTAAAGACAGGTCTTAGTGATCCTTAATGATCAGGACTAGTTATGGAACCTGGAAAGGCTTAAAAATAGTGGACAAGGAGAGGTAACATCCAGGTGACATGTCAGAGACTTAAGAAACTGATATGAGATGGAGTCTACACAAGATCAATAATTAGAAACATCTTAGATAACAAGTTAGTTAATGGCCAATGTCAAATGTAAGTTCCATGGAAAACTCTAAGACAACTATTTGCTCTGGGAATTGAAAGGAAATATAACCCTTTTGATTGATTACTATTTAGTTCTACTTGAACTACAGAAAAACAAATAGAAGCTTTGAGAGATGAAATTACTTTCCCAGGGCCATAAAGCTAAGAAATAGTGGATTCCTTATTTTCTCTTTCAATTACTCCAAACATATGATAGGAAAACTTGTCTTAGTCTTAAAGGTACTTCCTTATTAAAACAGATTTTTCTTTCTGATATCAAAAGCTATCTCCTCATGCAATTAGCATCCCTTTGTCATCTGCATTTGTGGGTAATGTCATATCCTTTAATCTGCATTGGTTCATACTAGGATGAGGGCAAGATTCAAGCTACTCAATAGCCCCCTAGGAGACATAGTCCCTTGGGGTCCTCAGGTTACCCTCAAAGTATTCCTTCTGCACAGTTTAGTACTTCTTGGAATTTAGATCAGCATTTTGGCAGAGTGGTCTCTGGTCCAAATGCTAAAATTTGTGTTGGACTTGGAGTAATAAAAAATCCAGGCTCAATTTCTTCATCATGTCTATATTATCTCTTGAACTCTTAAGTAAATCACTTAACCTTCATAAATCTCATTTTCAAAATTGATTAAGTGGATATTATAATTATAACTATCTCATAGAGTTGTAAATATCAAAGATAATATAAAACACTTTTTTAAAACTAAAAGCTTTATATGAATATGTTGCTGTTGTTTTTAATCAGTCAACACCTTGTCACCTGCCTAAGATAGTCTCTGACTCTCAGGTAATACTCTAGAAAAGCAAAAATACATATCAACTCTCTCAGGAACTGAGGAAATAAACTTCTAAACTAGAGGTATTAGTGACCTGAAAAAGTCATGAAAATTTCCAGAAGGGAGAATTATCTCCCAGTGAGCAATGACCCTCTTCTTCTCACTCTAGTCATTCCCACAGCTTGCCATCTGGCACTACTAGGCAGTGCTGCTCTTTAGTCCACACATTGAACCAGTAGAGATTCTGACAAAAGCAACTAATCAGATCTAGGAAGTAGGGTAAACTCATGGAAAAATATGACTCAATCTTTGAACAAAAGGATAGGAAAAGTAAGCTGTAAGTAAAAGTATGTACACCTAATGAGGTTATATTATTGAAAGTCACAGTGACATTGAATTACCTTTTCATTCATAATGGAATTTAACTGGATGTGCATGTAGATGAAATGACATTAAAAGAAAGAACATCCTCAAAATGTCAATGAGCAAGTAAAATAATTATTATAAAAATGGAAAAAGAAAATAACTTTTCAGCAATAGATCATTTTCTAAGAATATTTATAAATTCCCTTCATTTGAGAAAATGAAGTATAAATAGATTAATAAAGCTAAATAATCAAATGGAATGGATAGGGGAGTAAGGTAAAAATTAGTAGAGTACAAACAGCATAATATATAGGTTCATTATATAGATATATATTTATATATGCATATAAATATGCACATACATACTTTAAAGCTTAAAATTACAATAAGGCTTGGTGGGGGGGTCTGTATATGCACTTTGTTTTTTCAATCATTTTTCAGTCATGTCCAACTTTTTGTGACTCCATTGGGGGTTTCCTTGGCAAAGACACTGAAGTAGTTTGCCATTTCCTTTCCCAGGTGAGGGAACTGAAGCAAAGTTAAATGACTTGCCCAGGGTCACATAGCTAGTAAGTATCTGAAGCCAGATATGAGCCCAGCAAAATGAGTCTTCCTGACTCCAGGCCCAGCATTCTATCCACTATACCACTTACCTGTGTGTGTGTGTTTGTGTGTGTGTGTGTGTATGTGTGTGTATACACATGTATGTGTATATATATATATACACATATATACAGAGAGGAGAGAAGGAGAGACAGAGACAGAGAGATTTATAGTTTGCAAATCACTTGATGCTATTTCATTCTGTCTACAACAGCCCTTTGATGCAGGTGCTATTTATTATCTCTAAGTAACAGATGAAAAATTTAAGGCCCCAAAATGTTATTATTTGCTGTGTATCACAGTTATGATGAATTGGATCCAGTTAGATGTAGAGTCAGAAATAGATTATAAAAGATTTTAAATGAAGATAAAAGGTGTGACTTATATGTGTATATACATATATACACAAACACACACACACATATATATATGGATTTATACTGTAACCTTCTTGCTCACTCAAAAACATTTGAAAGGCTGTGGTTTTTAATGTGTGTTGTTTTTGTGCATGTCTGTGTTTTCATCATAGCAATCCTGAAATTTAATAAAAGCCTCACCATGAAGGTTTCCCATTAATTAACAGTAATCTACAAGGTCATGCATGGCTTTTCTTCAAAGTTGAGCTCAAACATTGTCTTTTTCATGAGACCTTTCTTGACCTGAATTCAAATCCTTCTGACAAAAACTAGTCTCAGTTCGCCCAAGTAGTTCACTAAGATTAATTTACCCCTGGGTTTTTCACCTGTATAAATGGGGCAAACTTCAACAATGTGAGTTCCATAAACCAAAGAAATTAGATATCCAAATGGGGGGAAAGACTTTGCAAATAGTTTTTCTCACAACAATTTTGAATAAAAAAGTATAAGGTTTATTTTATTTTTTTATAATTTTCTTTTTTGTTAACAAAAATGCTCTCTCCCACTTCCCTTCTTCCCCACCCCATTTAAAAGAAAGAAAAATAAAATGCTTGTAACAAATACATATAGTTAGACAAAAACAAATTGCTGCATTTGCCATGCCCAAATAATATACATCTCAAGCTGCACTCTGAGTCCATCAGCCTGGACCAAAGAAAATGAACCAGACCATAAGTTTTATCATGAGTCCTCTTGAATAATGCTTGCTCATTGCGTTGTTCAGAGTTCTTAAGTATTTCCAAATTGTTTTCATTAATATAGAAATTATTCTCCTGATTCTTCTCACTTTTCTCTATATTAGTTCTTATGAGTCTTCCTAGGTTTCTTTTTCATTATTTCTTAGAGAACAATAGAAGAATAGTTCTTTATGATGATTCCTTTTCTCCCCTTCATTCTTCCAAGTTGATTTCCTAACCTCAGGCTTTTTTAGGGCCAGGTTTTCCATAGGGACTATCTGGGCAGAGCACAATCCTGGTTTGTGTTCTTTGGGGTTCTGCTGTAATTTTTTCCAATTGTTAAGTGATTTCAGGAACAGCTCAGGTTGCAAGAACCTTGTAGATTGCTTATGTAATTTTTTTAAATGCCTAAAACTGTCTCATTCAGGGTGAAACTTATTTCTACCATCCTTGTCTCAACTTTGCAAGTTTCTTAACTGTGGTGGTGTGTAAACAACACAACTCTATGTTTTCCCCTGATTGAGATTCATTAGATTGCTGCTGGACCAATTAACATCAGCTACCTAGATAGAATCTGTAGATTGAGAGCAAGAGAACTGCAGAATCCCCTTTGTTTTGAGCCTTTTGCCTAGATTATTCCACTCCAGACTTCAGATTGTACTGTGAGTTGGATCTGATAAACTGCTCTGATTCCAGGTCAGAACCACATAGCTACAGTTCACTTACAAATAATGCTGTTATTTAAATGAGATAAAATTTGTAAAGTGCTTAGCATAAGACTTAGTAAATAATAGGTGCTCAATAAATGCTTATTCCCTCCTTTCTATTCCTGTTCCTTGCATAGTACACAGTTTTAGACTGATGGGGCAGGGAGCAAGAATATTTGCCAATTTATCACTCATACCTTAGAGCTAAGTCACAGATCCACTGCCACAGAAGTATCTATGTCTAGGAGTGAACATCTCTTTGCCCTAATCTCTCTCCCTCTCTTCCCCACCTTTATGAAACAGTAAGCAATCTTATATAGGTTAGACATGAGCAAACATGTAAAACATTAGTCATTTTGTGGAAGAAAACTTGAACCAAAAAAGAAGTAAAAAATAGTATGCTTTGACCTATATTGAGAGCATCAGTTCTTTCTTTGGAGGTGGATAGTGTTTTTTTTTTTCATTATGAATATTTTGGAATTGTTGTGGATCATTGTATTTCTGAGACTAGATAAGTCATTCACAGTTGTTCATTGTACAATATCACTTGTGCTCTGTATGGTATTCTCCTGGTGCTGCTCATTTCACTCCATATCATGATGTTCATGAAAGTCTTTCCAAAAAACCTTTCAATGTTAGACCTTTTATTTGAATAAAGATTTGCATTATTTGACTCAATACCAGATAAATACAGTTTTATCAGTTTGAAAATTTTATCATTTATTTCTGTATTTTGATTTAAAATAAGATTATTATTATGTATATTCATACAAATATGCAATGTGATATGGTAGAATTTTACAAACTAAGCTCTTTCTGAGATGAAAATTCATTTTTAAAAATTTTAGTCACCTAAACAATTAACAAAAATGAATAGCTACTTAACAACATATATATTTAATTACTTGCTGATGACAAATGCTGTATTAAATAAGTGTACTTAAAGTGCATTGCATATCTTGCTTCATTTTTTAAAAAATAATTTATATATATAAATTGACCTTTATAAGGATAGAACTTCTTCAGATTCCTATAAAAGATGGAATTTTAACTGGCACTTGAAGGAAGCCAGGGAATCCAGGAGGTGGAAGAAGAGGGAGAAAATTCTAGAGTGAATGAATATGCCAAATAAGATGATAAATGCTATAATAATTGCTAAGTATAACATATTGTAATAAACATAATAAAACAATATAATAAAAACCAGATATGGTATAATACAAACATATGATTCTTAAAATTTGATTACAATAATTAGCATTGGAGAAAATTTCTACTTCAATTTTTTTTTTCTTTTTGCTGAGGCAATTAGGGTTAAGTGACTTGCCCAGGGTCACACAGCTAGGGAATGTTAAGTGTCTGAGACCAGATTTGAACTCAATTCCTCCTGACTTCAGGGCTGGTGCTCTGTCCACTGCGCCACCTAGCTGCCCCTACTTCAATTTTCAAAAGACCTATGATTTCATCAGTATGGGTGTTACCTCTAATGACATACTCCATGGCACCTAAATAGCATACTGGATATAGGACCAGGTCTGGAGTCAGAAAGACCCGAGTTCAAATCCTGCCTCAGACATTTACTAGCTAGGTGATGACCTGTGCAAGTCATTTAACCCCACCTCAGTTTCCTCAACTGTAAAATAGGGATAATAATAGCACCTACCACCCACATGTACAAAAACGTTTTTAGCAGTTCTTTTTTGTAGTGGAAAAACTGAATGGATGCCCATCAGTTAAAGTTGAAGAATGACTGAATAAGTTATGGTATGTGAATGTTATGGAATATTATTGTTCTATAAGAAACAACCAGCAGGATGATTTCAGAGAGGCCTGGAGAGACTTGCATGAACTGATGCTAAATGAAGTGAAGTGAAATAGAACCAAGAGAACATTACACATAGCAACAATAAAATTATACAATGATCAATTCTGATGGATATGGCTCTTCAACAGCAAGATGATTCAGGCCAGTTCCAATGGTCTTGTAATGGGGACTGAGTGTGGATCACAACATAGCATTTTCATAGTTTTGTTGTTGTTCACTGGCATTTTGTTTTCTTTCTTATTTTTTCCTTTTTGATCTGATTTTTCTTGTGCAACATGATAATTATGGAAATATGTATAGAAGAATTACATATGGATTTTGCATTACTTGACATCTAGGGGAGGGGATGGAGGAATGAGAGGGAGAAAAAAATTTGGAACGCAAAGTTTTTCAAGTCAGTGTTGAAAACTATCTAAGCATGTGTTTTGAAAATAAAAGCTTTTTAAAAAAAAATAATAGTACCTATCTCCCAGAGTTGTCATAAGGATCAAATAAGATAATAATGGTGAAGCACTTAGCATGGCACCTGGCACATAGTAAATGCTATAAAAATGGTGGTTATTATAATTATTAGTTATTCTTATAGTCTTTTATCTAGGGCTGAAAATTTTATCACACTATGGTCAACTTGGTGATGAACCTCTCTGAACTTAGCTAGATTGATCTTGGGATAGAGGATATGTAATTACTGAGCTTGTTATTTAAAGCCTTTCCAACTGGCTTAGACCTGCCAAAGATGATATGCTATCAGTAGAGTCTTTGAGAACCTAAAATCTCTACCATTGTCCAATAAAGCCTCAGAATGAAACTTGAGTGGAGGCCAGAGAAAATTAAATAGTTTCAATGTACTCAACACAAAATAGCATTGATATTATTACGTCCATGAAAAGAATAAAAAATATATTGCATCTGTAAAAAAGGGAAGCAGTGTTTTTGGGTTTTGGGGGGTTTTTTGTTTTGTTTTTTTAATGATAATGCAGTATGGGATGGGTATTTTATTTTCTTGGATCTTGAGGCAGTCAAATGAAGAATAGTTATAATGAAGTTATTAGAAACTATAACGCACTCACTACAAGTTAATATGAGTTCATTGAGGACAATTATATGGTAGAAAGACTATTGACTCTGGAACCTGTGTTCAAAACTGCTTCTTATGCATATTAGCTTTATGATTTTGGAAACTTAACCACCTTGGGCCTCAGTTTCCTTCCTGTAAAATGATTGGGACAGGAGGGGAAAGGTAGTGAGATTTAATGAAAACGATAATGCTCAACTAGGATTGAGGAGGCCTGAATTCTAAATTCATCTTTACCACTGCCATATGACTTTAGATAACAACTACTCTAAGCCTCAGTTTCTTTAAGACTAGAATGAGAATTTTATTTTTAAGATTCCTTTTAATTCTTTTATTCAATGATTTATATAGATTAATCACATGATGGAAAACATGTAGCCCAGAATACTTACATATAGAAAAAGTCCATAGTTTGACAGCAAATCATGTTGACTGAAAGCTAAAATGTAGAGTTAATTAATACAGAAAGAATTAAAAATCAGTAAGAAAGGTGCCCATTTATACCTAGGAATTTATTTCTTTAAAATAATGTCTAGTTTAAGCTAAAACTACTTTAAGTTTACCTATTTAAATAAAGTTACATTTCTAAAAAAATAAGATGTTAATCTTATATTCACTAAACAAACTTAATTAATGTTTTATAGCTTAGAAAATATGGGACTTACTAACACTAGCTGATGTACTATACCTATATTACAGTTTCTTTTGACTTCTTTGAGAAGTGAATTACAATCTTTTCAAAAGGTGAAAATGTAAAATTAAAGTTGTAAGGTGACAGCAAAATCATAGGTAGATGACTAAATCAAAGGAACTTTAAATACTGTATGACATGTTTAGAATGACAACCTTAAATTTGGGCATTATGCTGTGAAATTTTATTATGTCCACTTAGAGTATATGTAACAGTGCCCAGCTAGACACTTTAATATTTGCAGCTTGTAATATGGAGAAATCAGAATTATATCAAATAAAAACCTGACATTTCACTTTTACTTTCAGGTTTCTTATCAATATTTCGCCTTCATTCCACAGTATTTTTGTTGTTCTTTCCAGATGTTATTGGTGTCGTCTTAATGGATACAACATGCCATAACACTACAGGATTTATATATACTTACCACTTCTTCAATACAGTATATATATATACATATGCATATATATATGCATATGTATATATATATATGTATATGCATATGTGTACATATATATATGCCCATATATATACATATGGGATTTTATTTCTTAGGACCTGGAGAAATGAAAAGTGTTTGCAAATTATTAATTAGTGATCATAAAGTGTTACATTTCACTGAAAGTGTGAGCTGCTGCTGAGCCTTGCTATTATATTGGTGTCCAAAACTTCTGGAAAGATATAATAGAAATTAAATAAATGTCTTTATTCATTCTTAGTAGAGTGTAAGATCCTTAAGGGAAAGTATTATTTTCACTTGGTCTTTGTACTCCCCATTTGAAATCCCCAGATTTATGCCTTCTATAATGGAAAGCCTTATATTGGCTTGGCCAGAATATATAGGCAGGCAAGCTATATACACATCCATGTTTCATTGAACTCAATAGCTTTGGACTATGATTAGCATCTCTTATTACAAATGAAAGCATGGATAATTTTTACATATCTCCTTGACCTAAATTCACTCTTGTGTGAAAACATAAAGACAATTCTTCCAAAGGCTTAATACCTGCTCTGGTGGACAAGTTTCTTTAAACACAATATGTGGACTCAAGTCCTATGTAGAACATGTATTCTAAAGTAGTAATGATATTCTCTATTATGAGATGTGATATAGAACAAACTTTTATGGTTTTGTTTCCTTAGTATATAAAAATTTTTGCAACACACCCCATGTCTCTCTGTGTGTATATACCTATCTATATATCTAGATATATATCTATAGATGTCTATCTATAGATATATCTATATCTCTATAGATATATATTTATATCTATAGATATATCTATCTCTAAAGATAGACATAGATATACTTTTACTTAAAACCAATATGCATGTACTGCCAAACTGATAATTGTATACATTATAAAACTTATTTAAAATGATGAGATAAATACTAAATAATATTTGATTCTAGAGTTAATATGGATCAGCTGGAGCTTATTAAGTAAGGAAATGAAACAGACAAACTTGCCCTTTAGGAAAATCAGTTTGGCAGCTACATGAAGACTAGATTAGCAATGATCATCAGCTGTGGAAAATTTAGTTACTCTGATCAATACAATAATTTACAATAATTCCAAAGAGTCATGATTTTTAAAATGCTATCAACTTCCAGAGAGAGAATTGATAAACTGAGTATAGATTGAAGCATTTTTTACTTTTTCTTTTGCTTTTCTTCCTACAACATGGCTAATATGGAAATGTATTTTACATAACTTTCTACATATGATAAGTATTGTATTTCTTGCTTTCTCAGTGGGTGAGGCAGAGAATTTGGAACTGAAAATAAAATTTTAATTTAAAATGAAATAGATTAGAGAGGACAGACATTTGAGGCAGAGAGACCAGTTATAAGACTATTGAAATAATCCCAATGAAAGGAGATAAAAGCTTTGAACTAAAATAATGGCTATGTAAGTGGAGAAAGTAGTCATATAAGAGAGATACTGTGACAACTAAATGAATATGTAAAGACTGCTAGAGTGAGCAGTTGAAAATTGTGAAACTGTGAATATGGGTGATTGAAAGTATGGTAGGGCCCTCAACAAGAATAGATGAACAATAAAATTGTTCTGAATGATTAATTGAGATTGACCTCAGGAGGGAGGAAATTGAGAGCTTGCATTGGAGAGGAAGGTGGTCACATTTTGGGGGAAAATATGAATAGAGATGTTTGAAAAGTGGTATGGAAGCCTAGTAACAGCCAAAATGAGACAGAATTCATTTTTCAGTGTCCAGAACTCCAAGTTGTGTCCAAGTTTCCAGTAAAGGGTGGGAGGGCGGTGAAGATGGGATGAAATTAAAATGAGAGGTATTGTGGTATAGTTTATTGACCACTGAACTTGGATTCAGGAAGACCTGGTTTAAATCCTGCCTCTAAAACTCACAAGGTCTGTGACTGTGGGCAAGTTGTTCAATCTCCTTTAGCCTCAGTTGGCTGTTATATAATATGAAAATAACATTAGTGTCTATCTCATGGGGGTTTTGTGAGGACTATATGAGATGATATATAGAAAGTGCTTTGCAAACCTTGAAGTACCATACAAATATCACATACTGTTATGTTACTTCACTACCTACAATACCCTTCCATGGGCTGCTCCATCTATTTTTATCTTAAAGGTTTTCTACAGTTTAAAACTCAATGTGAAAAAAAATTCAATGTGAAACATTCTTCTTCTTGATTTTGGAGACGGGAGAATCCCCCTCCTCAGCTTTCTGTGGCACTGCTATTTCTTGAATTATAAAAAGGCAGTGACACAGGAAGAATGATTTACACTTTCCTTTCCTGGGCTAATTTTCCATTCTGTTTTGAAGATTGCAATGAGCAGAAGATGGGTGTATAGCATATTTTGCTTCCTTGGCCTTAGGCTCCCAATTTTAAGAGCTGTATGAAGATAAATTAGATAGGATTGTTTGCTACTCTGCTTTGAGCTTGTTCTCCTATTTGGAAGAAAATCTACATTCAGCACTTTGGAACTGTGCTGATTGAAGATACTACAAATCTCAGCCATGGTAGTTTGCCTCATATAATGCAATAAAATAGATCATATATCCCATATATGCTCAAGACAATGGGGTGGCAAACAAGGGGGTTCTCTGAAACCTTTAAAGGGAGAATGCACAATTGTTCTCTTCCATGCAGAGCTAATTTTAAGTATAGGCAGAACAGGTATAATTCACAGGTGGTGCCAGGCAAGATTCTATTGTCACCCCAAAACAACCCTATTTTCGTCATAATACTCTTTTAAGATTTTTTTTCAGGATTATGAAGGATCATAGGACTAAGTAATAATAATAATGTGTTAAAAGGAAAGAAGCACTAGCTCTGAGTAGAAGGTCTTGAGTTCAAATCCTGCCTCTGATACTACCTACCTTATTCTTTCATGGACTTTATTTCCTCATCTGTAACATGAGAGGGCTGGACTTTTGTTCTGTGATCTTATTATCCAGTTCTATTAAGTCCTAGACAAGTAAGTGACTGATATACATTTTATACTGAATTATCTGAGGACATTTATGCATTGTGGGTATTTCCCATCCCCTTCTTAGTAGGATGTAAATTTCTTGAGGGCAGGAACTTTTTCCTTTAAAAAAATTAATAAATAAATTATCTACTTACCAAACCTTCTCCCCCCAAAAAGAACACTTTGATATACAAAGAACATAGGTCTCCTAGGTTAAATAGAGTTTATGGGAGGGAGAAAAAGAGGGAGAGGGAGAGAGAGAGTTAGAGACAGAGAGAGAGAGAGTGAGAGAGAGAGAGAGAGAGAGAGAGAAGCAGAGACAAAGAAAGAGAAAGAGAGAGAAAGAGACAGAATCAGAGAGAGACAGAGAGAGAGGGAGAGAGAGAGGAAAAGGGAGAGGAAGAGAAGGAGAGGAAGAGGGAGAAAGGGAGCCAGAGAGAGGGAAAAGGAAAGAGGGAAAGGGAAAGAGAGAGAGAAAATTAATTCAGCTAACAATCAGTGAAAACAGAACTGAAGGAATGGAATATAGAATAGATAAATAGAGATAAAGTAGAGAGAGGAGAACAAGAGAATGTGGGGCGGAGGGAAAGAGAATCCACTGGAACTTCTCAATTCCCAATGTCATATAGGATCTCCTATTTAAGATAGATAGATAGAGTAAACTTGAAGAGGCCTTAAAAATGTTATCTAACCCAAGCCACCTCATTTTTTACATGAAGAACCAGAACCAGAAAGCTTAAATAGCTTTCTCAATATCACACAAGCAGTTAAGGGATAGAAATGAATTTTAAAATGGTGTCCTGAAACTCTACATCCAGCACACTTCTTATGGCACCCCTGCCAGAACATGAAACACGATTTTTAGAAAAGTATAAGAAATCATGGGCCAAATAGTCATAAATAACAACATATACTCTTACCTCAAAGAAAATTAGAAAATGAGACCCAGTGTGAAATTAGTCCCATAATATCAAGACCTGACTAAATCATCTTATTTTCACATATACAGTTAAAAGTGCTGAGAACATTTGTTTTTCCATTTTTCTTGTTCATCCACCTTCCCTGTTGCTTTTCCCATTGGCACTTTGGGAAGGGAAATGACTACTTTCCTTAGGGTTTTACAGATAACCCTGAGGAGTTGGAATTTCTAATGCTATCAACTACAAACTCCCAACAAGTGTGCTTCTCTAATACGGATTAATTAGTTAATATAATCCTCAATATAAACCAATTGACATTAATTGGCTGGCAGTCAGAAAATATCATTAAGTGAAAAAGTATAACAAGGACCAAAACACAAAAACACCCCCCAACCTCCTCCCCTCTGCATCTTTTCTGTATTCCCTCCATCCTTGAGGAAAGGATTCAAATTTAAAGTAGTTGGCACAGCATTTTTCCCCAATAAGGACATGTTCCCTGTTCTGAATATGTACAAAGTCTATCACCAAGAAGAATGGGCTCTCGTGGAAAGCATAAAAGTTACTGAAACACATAGGGAATAAATGTTACTGAGAAATGCCTCTTAGCTCTGGAATTGTTTTTCTCCCTTCATGAAGTCTTCACCAAGTTCACTTCTGGGCATTGTATAGCTAAAAGACAAATTATTCCCTTAGTCATCTGAGATAGCTCTTTTCTGGGTTCGGTCCAGCAGGTCACTTGGTTGCTGCAGCTACCAGTAGACTTTTGCTAGACTTTTGATGGCATTTCCAATATTTCATAATTTGGTCAATTTCATCTCCAAATATTCAATTACTTATGATCAAAAAAGAATAAATAGGAGATATAATATAATAATAATATAATATAACAATAAAATAAATAGGAGAAAAAGAAAAAGAAGGAACCATATATTCATGGCAATGTGGAAGTGGGGATATAAGGCAGCTTTGGCTGTTGCTCCTCCTCCTATTTGGAAGCTCACAGTTATTTCAAAAGTCTCCGTACTTCAAAGTTGCCAGGCAATAGGTGAATAGATCTTAACCTTTTGTATGCATACTCAGCTCTGGCTCAGTCTCTAATGAGTCATTCATTGGTCCTTATGGTTCCTCAAAAATCAGTAGACATTTTCTCACCATACAGCAAGCCAACAGAAAAAAAGTCAGAGAATATCTATGTTTGCTCTGAAGTAAGGGGAAGGCATTTTCAGTCAAAATGACTGTCTAGTAGAGTAAGACTGCCAGCTGCCATATAAATTCTCACCAAGATAAATATTGATCAAGAAATACAAATAGAAAATAGATTAAGTGAATATTTTCATTTCAGAATTGCACAAAAAGTTAGCCATCAAGAAATGGGCAAGAAGAGAGACAATTACATCAATATTTACACTATACAAGCAAACACACCATTAGCACTCCAAACTGATCAAAGACCATTCAGAAACATATATAATTCTGTATCCAATAGCAGCAAGAGACAGAAGCTCACCTCAGAAAGCCTCAAGGTGATTGAAAAACCACAATTACCTTGGAAGCTCTGGGAAGTAACAGTGACCAACAAGTGACTATGACTCAGACTAAGATAGCCCAGCTACCCAGGGTACTCCAAGGTCCCTAGCACCCTGTAACACCAAAAAAATTGTAATGATCTAGCATTCTGAACCTCTCAGACACAGAAAGAGCTAACTGCATGACATGGAGATTAGCACAGGCCCCAAAAAGACTGTGGGTGAGTCCATCAGGGCCAATTACTATCAACAAAATTGCAAGAAGGGATAGATCCTGGACCTGACCCAAACTCCCAATTTAGAAACTAAAGCTTGATAGAGATAAGGAAAACAAACAAGATACCATGCAATTTAATTTTTTTTTAATATTTTAGATCTGTAGATGACCAAAAAATATTACTTAGAAGGGAAAAAAATTATCTCTATAATGATTATAAACAGAAACTAAAATGAAATAGAGGGAGCCCCTCTCTATTTTATATAAGTAAACTAACCTAAGTTCCCTGTATTGTACTGGCAACGGACAGTATTTCCTATATAACACATGAGGAAAAGCAAATGTGTATTTGTTACTTGACTAGTTCCTCCCTATACCTATCTCATGTAAAACACTGGCTACACTCATGGTAAGTTAGAGCCATAACTAGACATTTTTGCACCTAAGAAAGGATCACAAATGGTGCCCAGGGCAAAGGTCACAGAATTATGTTCCCCATGGGCAGGTGGCACAAAGCTATAGACTCAGTTGATCAAGGGAGAAAAAGACAGTATATTTGCTATTGATAGAAAGACAGAGGCCACAGGATTATTATATGAGGTCACTCACTACGGAAGAGGCCACAGTGAAAGAGAGAAAGACAGAGACAGACAGAAACAAAGACAGAGAGACAAAGAGAAAGGGAGGGAGAGAAGGAAGGAGCAAGAGAGGAATTCACCCTACCCTACTATTTGATATTTTCATATTTTAACTAATGATCTTCATTAACTTATTAATTAAGTTGTTTTAGGATATTGAAGGATGTCAAGCCCTTTCAATCTGGCATCCTAGGACAAAGCTCAGGTTGACTTACTCAAGTCAGTGCCCTTGGAAAGAGAGTTGGATGTGGATTTGTGAGTGCCTTGGATTCCAATACAACCTCTAACATTTATTAGCTATTTGACCATGAACAAATCATTTATCTAAGCCATTTTCCTCATCTGCAAAATGGGAATAATAATGCTTACAGCATCTATCTTATAGAACTTCTGTGAGGAGCTTTTAAAAGGGTTTTGTAAACTCTGAAGGGCTATATAAATGCCAGTTTTTATTATTTTCTTTCTGAGCTGCTTATCAGGCTTCCTTGACCGAAAAAAAAGGTACATGTATATAAAAAGATCTGATTAATAGTTATCATTTCTGATGGGGGATTCTCAGGCCATTTATTCTATTATTATATGAAATTAGAAATAGAAAAGGCATTTCAGCTGATCTTTCTGCTAAAATGATTCCTGCGACAGAATTTATTGCTTCTTTTGGTTCACTTTTAAAAGACTTGAGAGATATGTTTTCTACTTCTTCCCCCTTGGACAGGATTCAAATTCCTCTAGGAAATTTTTCCAATGGTGCAAAGAATGAGATGTTAAAAGATGTATGTTCTCCTCCCATTTCTTATAGCAAAACACTGCAGAAAGAGTGCTGGGAGCAATAAAGAGAAAAAGAATATTGGCTGTGCAAGTCAGATGATGAGTTCAAACCCTACATCTTATGTACCCTACTTGTATGCCACTGGGCATCCAATTTTTCAGCTATAAAATTAGAGCGTTGGATTCGCTGGTGGGATCACTCTCAGTTCTAGACCTAGGCTCCAAGGAGCCCAGTCTTGGAATCATGAAACAAAAATACTTGCAAAACTTACCTTGGAGTTTTTCTGAGGAAAATGTAGACCTGTATTTGAATCAATCAGTAACCATTCATTAAGTATCTTCTTCTGTATACCAGTTATTATTCTGTGTTCTGGAGATCACAAAGAAAAGAAAAAAAAAACAGTTCCTGCTTTCAAGGAGCTCAGATTCTAATGCTGTAGACGGGCACACACTGGATGCAATGCAGTAACAGGGAAAGGCACCTGTAGTTAGGGAGACAAGGAAAGACCTCTTGCAGAGGATAAGATTTGAGCCACATCTTAAAGATTAAAGTGAGGAGGGAGAGATTGAAGGTGTGGAGGAAAGTCAGTTCAAAGGAAAGGAATAAGAAAATGCAAGCTCTGCATGAGGAACAGAAAATAGACAGATGGAGCTATCTCAGAGCATTCGAGAAGGGAGAAGAATAAAGTCTAAGAAGACTGGAAAGGCAGAAAAGGGCGTGAGTTTGTGAAAAACTTTTAATAGCAAATAGAAAATTTTATGCTTTATCTTGGAGGGAAGCTATCATGTTGAATTTGAGAGAGTCATTCTATCTTAACTAGACATTCATTCATAATGTCATAAACATGACATTCAAGACATTTTTGGTAGGTTGGATGAGAGATGGAAAGAAACGCAAGATAGGATGTCTGCCCTCAAAGAGTCTATAATAATGGTAAGGAAACAAGGCATATATGTAAAAAAGTATGTTTAGTACATAATGTGTCTTACAAAAATGGGATGAAACTTTCCTTTTTCTCTTGGTGAGAAAGGGAATGACAGGGGTGAAATGTTGCAGAGCTGCTAAAAGCTGGTAATGTGTTCAGCTGACTATTTTTGCTGGTTTTGTTTATTTAGAGGTTTTTCTGCCCCTCTCCCATAATTGCAAAGTAAGATTTGTTGTTTGTCCTTCATTCTCAAAGAACAAGATGACATCGGGAAAGTGAAGGTATGACATGCAAGTGAATCAGATTTAAGTAAGAGAGGGCTGTACAACTAGCTCTAGTTACCAAACATGCATCAGATCCAGGAAATGGTCCTGAATTCAGTGGGAGATGTTGTTCTTTTTAAACTAAGGTCTATTAGGTCTCAGTTTGACTGAGGTAATGTCTAATCAGTGATTAAGTCTAAGTAAGAAATGAGGCAGAGAATGGACTCTTTTCCCTAGTCAAGATTTGCTTACTAGGTGTGTGACCCTGAGGGAGTCACTTAACCCTGTTTGCCTCAGTTTTCTCATCTGTAAATTGAGTCAGAGAAGGAAATAGCAAACCATTTCAGTATGTTTGCCCCCAAAAACAACACAAATAGGATCACAATGAGTCTAGCGTGACTGAAACAACTGAATAACAGCAACAAGAGGATTCACTGGGTTGGGAGTAGCAGGAGGTTTGTAATTGGAAATGAATGTGGTATAAAAACAAAATACTAAAATACAGTTTTTAAAAGCAGGGCAAAGTGCCATAAGAGTTCAAGGAAGAAAAAGTTCACTTTTAATTTGACTGATACATAAAATATCATAGCAATAATAGTATAATAACATCATAGTATTATAGCAATAACTCACATTCATAGAGGACTTTAAGATTTACAAAGTATGTGACATCAATCATTTCATTGCTAATATCATACCCCACTTTTCAGATGAGGAAACTGAGTCAGGGAGATGAATGACTTGTTCAAGTTTGAGAGGATGATAGTCTAGATCTTCCTGACCCAATCTAGTACTCTCTCCATTATAGTTTGATGACATTTGACAGGGACTCTAAGAATAGATAGGGATAGGGAAGGTGTTTCAAATGGAATTAAAGCTATTAGCAAAGATCAGTGGGAGTGAGAGAGAAGAGAGAAGCAGGGAACATAGAAACATAAAGTCACATTCAGGGAATGGTAAGTGATCCATTCAGGTTGAAGCATAGAACACAGGAGAGCTATGGGAAGTATGTATGAAAAATTTTCTCCCCTACTTAAAATTTCCCACTAGTATACATTTTCATTGCTGCAAATTTAGATGATTGTGACTAAAGCTGACAGGTTAACTTTATGCCACAAAAAGTAAACAATATCTGGAGTTTAAAATCAGATTGTGAAGGCTTTGAATGCCAAGCTGAATAGGATGTATTTATTTCTCTTTCAGTGTGTTCTTTCAATGAAGTGTTCTAAACAGGAGAATAGCATAACCAAGAAGACACTTCAGAAAAAGTAATCTGGCAATTCAGGAGTATCTGCTGAAAATACCAACAGCAACAAAACCAGCTGTCATTTCTGTAATCCTTTTAAAGGGCCTACAAAATGGCTAAGCAATTTCCTCAAGCATATCCAGCTCATAATATGTTAGAGCTAGAACTCAATCTAACTCCCACTTTCTACCACATCATGGTTATATGTAAGCAGGCTACAATAATGTGGCAAAATTGGTGCAATATGAGGCAGAAATTCAAACTCCTCAAAAAAATCAAGTGTGAAGACTACGTCTTATGGAAGGCACCAAGAAGTGCCAACAAGTACTGCCATGTGATGACCTCTCAAAGGAAAAGTCAGAAGAATGTCTCTGTCATAAAATTGCCAATCTCCAAGTCTCAATCATACCCACTTAAATTTGCAACAATGATAATACCAGTGGGGCATATTGAACTTTAAGGTTGAGGAGATTCCCTGGCTCCAATTATCAAGCAACTTGATAAAGTAATTGGCCCTTTCACACCAAATATGTCTCTTCTATGGATTACTTCCTCTATGGTCCTGTGTGACTGCTCCTCTGAGATCAGTCTGTTACATTAATGGACCCTTTAAAATAAGATTTCATATTGCTAAATGTTTCTCATAGCAGAATTTCATGTATTTTTGGTTTGAATCAGCAATAGCATTTGTGCAATTACCAAGGATTTCCAAGAGGTTTCAAGATTGAAAGTAAGGAGAAATGTTTTATCAGCAGAGTTTTACCTAGAGTGGACAAAATTCTTTAACATACTTTGGGGAAATTAACTAGTTTTTGCTCTTTTTCCCTTTTTTTCCTATACACAGAAGAGTTGACAATAAAGGAGAAAATACTAAATATGTTAAATATATATATACTAAATATTATTTGCTAAATATTCCATTAATGGGAAATTTTCTGCATCTTGTATATCACTGAAGCTCTTATAGGCCGTTCTGAACCATAATTCTTGTATCGTAACACATTGTGTGTATTTTTGTGTGTGGATGTGTTGTTTTTCCTAATACTAGACTTCAAAATCTAGGATCTGTCCTCAATTATCTTTGTAACTTCCCCAAGGTCTAAAATAGTGCTTTGGATGTAATTTTTAATGAATGGTTGTTGAACAAATGAATAGTCATTCACTAGACATTACTGAATGAATTAAAGAACATTTATTAAATGTCTAATAGATGTCATGCCCTGTGCTAATTTCTGGGAATGATAGTAAAAATTAATTGGGACAGACCCTGACTTTAAGGACTGACTTCACACTCTAAACATATGTAGGGAAAAAAAAACCCACATAGGGAAGTAGCAGTCTGGGGAGGGAATTTCGTTCTGAAGGGATAGGGCAGTCAATTTCTATGCCTTTTACAAAAGCAAAGGAATTTGTTAGTGTTTCAAGAGCAAGAGGCAGAGAGTTGGGAAAGATGGGGGAAGGTTTGCATGCTACACAATATTTGTATGCTACACAATTAGGGCATATGGCAATACGTCTAATGGATGGCTGGGTGGGATGTGAACTAGACTGATGGACTGACTAGATATAGTAGGTTAAAATCTAGCTTTTACAAATTAATTCCTTAGTGTTTCAAAAGCAAGAAGTGGAAAGTTGGGAAAGATGGGGGAAGATTTGTATGCTACACAGTAAAGGCAGATGGCAAGATGTCTGATGGATATTCAGGTAGGATGTGAAGTATACTGTTGGACTGATTAGATATAGTGGGTTAAAATCTAACTCTTACAAGAATTTAGATTTACTCCCTGATCAGACAGGTTTAAAGCCTAAACAAAGTTTATCTTATCAATTAAGCCTAAACTTTTCTTTTCTTCTTCTCTTCCCACCCCCCATCAAATCTGTTATTTCATCACAGGATTAACTCCCTGGTATGGACATTCCTTCAATCAGTAAGTCCTATAGTTTTATACAGTCCTTTGGGTCATTGAGGATTAAGTGACTTATTCATGGACATACAACTGGCACATATATATATATATATATATATATATATATATATATATATATATATACATATATATATATATGTTAGAGGCAGGACCTATATAGATCTTCCTACCTCCAAGGCCAGTTCTCTACCTACATCCTCAGCTTACAAAAGTGTTTAATGTGTTTTATTTCATCCATTCTTACAACATCCAAGAAGGGAAAGAGTATTTTCTGATCAAAAGATACTTATCAATTCTAAGTAAAAAACAAAAGGTACTAAGAACATCTGCAAACCTAAAGACCAATAAACGGAACTTTTAGATGTCCTGTTGTATAGAACCAGCTACATGAAAACCAAATCAACAAAAAATGAATTTAAAAGTGTATTGATAATAAAAAACCAGCAGGCATAAGAAAAGTGATTAAAAAGGTAAACTTTCTGAAATTATATAAAGTTTATCTGAAGATCTCCCAGAGGTATAACTATTTAGGAAATCTCTATTTAAAATTCTGTACTCATAGAAATGACAGCTAGGTGGTACAGTGCATAGACTGGAATCAGACATCTTCCTGCATTCAGATTTGAAACTCAAACACTTATTAGAGCTGTGTGATCACAGGGAAGTTACTTAACCCTTCTTGCCTCAGTTTCCTCATCTGTAAAATGAGCTGGAGAAAAAAATAACAAACCACTCCAGTGGAAATTCCCTCCCCACACTGCCACTTCCCTATATATGTTTTCTTCCTACATATGTTTAGAAAGTTAAGTCAGTCCTTAAAGTCAGGATCTCCTTCAATTTTTTTACTACCATTCCCAGAAATTAGCACAGGGAATGACATCTATTAGAGATAATGTTCTTTTATTCATTCAGTAATGTCTAGTGAATGACTATTCATTTCTTCAACAACCACTTATTAAAAATTACAACCAAGGCACTGTTTTAGACTTTGGGGAAGATACAGATAACTGAGGTCAGATCCTATATTTTGAAGTCTAGTATTAGGAAACCAGCACACTTTGCCAAGAAAACTCCAAATGGGGGCACAAAGAGTCAGACATGACTGAAAAAGACTAAGCAAAACTCATAGAAACAAGAAATTAAGAAACTGATCCCAGCTTGGTATAGTGGAAAATGTACTGGATTTGGAGTCAGAGAACCTAAGTTGAATTCAGTTTTTCCCATTTACTATAACCCTGGGCAAGTCATTTATGGAACTCAGTTTCCTCATTTATAAAATTAAGGGGGTAGATTAGTTGATTTTTCAAGCTCACCTATTTGAAGTGTTACTTAGCACATCAAAAGTTTAAGGGATATGCCTGGGGTCTCACTGCCATTATATGTGGGAGATAAGATTTGAACTCATCTTTTCCTGCCTCTGACATCACTTTCTATCCCTCTCTACATACTATTTCCACTATACAAGTATTCCTCTGTCATTAGGATATGCAGGTTTTAAGATTCTCATTTTCCAACAAGATTGGAAAATAGATTGTATTTCATTAAGAAATCCAGAGATAAACTCTAAGCAGTGCTAAGTTCAGCTCTAAATCTATGATCCTATGAGTCCTGATGGATGTTCCTTATAAAGAATTTATAAAGGATAACAAATAAACAGAGAAAGTATTCATTTCTCACAGTAAAGTCCAAGATATTTATCCAGCAATAAATGTCATCTCAATATGGACATTCAAGCTTTCCTTGAAGTTAGCTAGCAATTGATATTGCAGGACATGTGTTCTTAAATAACAATTAAAATGCTTGAAGAAGATGCTTCTTCATCATGGAAGCTTTCAAATGGCCATTTTAATGAATCCTCAGATAGAGTGGGTTTCAGGATTTACTGTGGATTCAAAGTGACATAACCCACATTCAAGCAGGGGAATTTAAAAGCCGAATGCAAAGAACAAATTCACTCTGTCCAAAACTAGTTTGGGCTTATCACTGAGCAAAAGTTACATGTAAACAATAAAACTCAGGGGCAAGAGTCAAATCCGTCATATGCTACTAAGGGAATTTAAACACCAAGCCATATGCTCCAAATGTTTTTCTGGCTGAACAGTATGACTTCAGTTTTGTGTTTTCTTTTGTCTATGTCCATGCATATAATTTTCAGGCAAGTCCCAACACCAGGGATTGCACCAAACTTTAGAGAATCATCTCAAAACCACTTTAAAAAAATCTAAATTATTGAACAAATATTTCTTTAATGTCAGCTTTGAAACAATTATTAAAAGTAATTTGACAAGGTATAATACTTGTTATAGAGTGAAAACAGGAAGGCCATGGATGTTCTAAGCACATAATTATAAACAAAGCATTTATTACATTGAATTTTTTTTTTACTGGACCATTGATTTCAGTAGTATAAAGACTTATTCTGCCAAAATAGATTAGTAACTACTTTGCAGCTTAAAGTCCTAGGTATCAGGTTGCTAGAGCAGGTCTGGAGACTAGAAGATCTGAATTCAAATCCAGCTTCAGATCTTTGCTAGGTGTGTGACCCTAAGCTAATCAATTAGCTTCTGTTTGCCTTAATTTATTCATCTGTAATTTGGGGATTAAAAAATAGCACCTACCTCCCAAGATTGTTGTTAAGATCAGATGAAATAATTGTAAAGACTCTGCTTCCTCATCTGTAAAATTCATACAAAAATAGCACTTATCTCCCAGGGTTGTTGTGAGGATCGAATGAAATAATCATAAAGCATTCAGGATAGCATTACATAAAAATGGCCTGTTGTTGCTGCTATTGTTATTATAAGATAATATTTTTTTTTTGCTGAGGCAATTGGAGTTAAGTGATTTGCCCAGGATCACACAGTTAGGAAGTGTTAAGTGTCTGGGACTAGATTTAAACTCAGGTTCTCCTAACTTCAAGGATAGCGCTCTATCCACAAAAATAATTATTATTAAAGAATTAGTAAAATAATAAATAAGTAAATAGTAAAATAAGTAAAATAGTAAAATAAGAGGTTATAGGACCTGCCTGGGTCTGGGTAGGTATGCAGTGGATAAAGCAGTGGGTCTGGGGTCAAGAAAACCTGAAGTCAAATGTGAGCACTTCTGATTCCAGAAGCCAGGATTAGCTGAGGTGCCACTGCCTTTTGTTGATTTATGTTTAGAAAATTTAAAAAGATAAAATAAAGGGTTTAAATGACTAATTCTGTATCTTTTGAAGTGAAATAGCAAATATCCATTCTATCCATTTAATTTTTTTTTTTTTTGGTTTGGATTAGTGATTTCATTGGCATGGGGAACTTCCAATATGGAAACTACCCTCATCCATGGAAATCAGAAATCTGCCTTTAGCATAGAAAATTGTCTATTGACAATTTGAAAATTTCATAGGATCAGAGGTAAGGCTAGAAGGATCCAGAGATTATCTAGTCCAACCATCTAATTTTATAGATGAAGAAAGTGAGATTCAGAGCCCAAGGTTATACAGAAAATGAGTAGCAGAATCTGGATTTGAACTGTGCTCTTAAATCCAAACCCAGAACTCTGTCTAGTATACTATATTACCCTAGTGATGACACAGCTAATACCTTAAGGAAACAGAGCTTGAACCAGGTCTTTATTACTTTAAGACTGGTCTTCAATCTGCTATGCCATCAGTTTCTTCATATTGCAAAAGCAATGAAAATATCAAAAAAAATATTCATTGACAAATTATTACTTCTTTAAAATTTTATTTGTTGTATTAGTAAAAATCTTGAATTTCAGGGATTGGGGGGGGATAGGTAAGTGGGCCATCTTGTTTAAAGTTTTAATTAGCAAAACACATTATTTAAGTGTGTTAGCATTTAAATGGTCTCCCTAGGCTATGAAATTAATACCTAATTGGAGTGTTTGAAGTTAAAATTGCCATTTCAATAACAAAGAATTAAGATATCAGAGTACAGAGGACCTCTACAAAAAGAAACAGTTTCCTATTGAGTTATAACTTGGCAGAAGCAATATTTAATACTATAGCTCTCCTCTACAGGCAGCAAGATGGCCCAGCAGATGAAGGGCTGGGCTTGGAATCAAGAAGATCTAAATTCAAATATGGCTTCAAACACTTACTAGCTGTGTGATCTTGGGCAAGTCACTCATTTGTCTCAGTTTCCTTAACTGCAAAATGGGGATAACAGCAAGGCTAATCCTCACAGGATTGTTGTGAGGAACAAATAAGATATTTGTAAAGTACTTAGCAAGTTGCCAAGGGAATGCTTATTCCCTTCCTTTTTCTATCAACATTGATAGGGCTACTTTAAAAACGAATAAAAATAGGTATATTAATTTTTAAAATTATAAGCTTGGGAAAGGTCACAATCCTATGACTAGTTTTCATATGAAAATATTTATTTATACCTAGTAGCTATTTAGTAGGAAATGAAAATGCCATTCATAGTTATACAACCATCGTCATTGCATAAAAATGTTTGTTCACATAAATTAGTTTATTTATAAATTAAATTGTTTACCACTAAGATCAATGATATACCATCACTGCTCTAGTATGAGCATCTCTTATGACTCTCTCCCCTACCTCAACCTGTTTCTACAATCATTTTGGTGGATTTCCCCACTTTTCTAATATCACCCTCTAAAGAGCTCAAATGATTTCAGACAAAGCCAATTCTGAGACCTATTATCAAATTTCAATTTATTTACTTTTACCACTTTTGACATTGCTTTATTTCCTCCTTCTCTACTCCCTTACCTAATCTTGGAGTGAATAAAATCAGCTATTCCAATCACAGGCAATCAAAATGCTTTAAATATACTTTTCCTCCTAAAAAATAAAACCATAGCTATCCCTCAGTTGTAAAGAATATGCCCAAGTAGTAAATTTTCAATTACTGACATTAGAGAATAATGTACACTAAAATTAAAATAAATAAAAATGTATCTACTTTTTGTAGAAAAATCAATTGACTAAATGCAGTCCTCAAGAAATAATTTCAATTTGTTCAAATTAATATGATATAACTCTCTACTTCTCCGATCATTTATTGCTAGTCTTTTGTAATATCTTCAATGAACTGAATCCAATAATCCTTTTAAGTACTTTCTCTGTGCTAGACATTATTAGATCCTAGCAACACAAAGACAAAATTAAAAATAGTTCCTGTCCCTAAAAAACTTATATTTCCCTTTCCCCCCCATTCTATTGATAATACACATAATTATGACTTCATTTATTTTTCAATACATATTTATTAAGGGCCTACAGTGCACTACAGTACCATGTATTGGAAGGTCAGTTCTAGATCCTATGATGCACTTTCATCAACCATGACTACAGCTTCCAAATCATCTAAGGAAAGTGAAACATACAAGTGTACAATTTTGATAATTCCACTCAGCATTCTAAATAGCCGTTTCCTACAAGATCTCACTTGAATAATAGATTGCAAACTTTAGGTATATCATCAGTTTAATATGATGTAATGCATACTAATCTTTCTATTTTTCCCTCTATCCAACTTTGAATTTACCCTGTTAGTTTTTGTTGTTGTTACTAAAATGAGATAGGAACTAACCCTCTAATTTCATTACTCTTGGGAACTTTCAAGGGAGGATGGATATTGTCTCCAACAATGCAAGTTAGCACCTTTTCTGCCAAATGCAGTCTTAGAACTTTCCTAGAGTACTGTGAGATTAAAAATCATGCCCAAGTTAGGCAGATAGTAATAGTCAGAGTCAAGACTTGAACCCAAGTATTCCTGGCTGACTCTTTATCCCTTGTGGTATTTCTTTTATTAAAAATTAAGCTTTACAGTTCTGAGGAATTCCACTAAAGAGACATGGGAGAACCCCAAAATCTTGAGTGTGGGATGCTTCAGTGTAAAATGTATAAATAGTTCTTAAATGAAATTTATTCTGCATAAATGCTATCTGAATGAAAGGCAAAGTAAAATGGGTCTAGCAATAAATTAGTTCAATAGTTCTAAAAAAATTAAGCTTTAAAAATGAATAATTACTATTAAAGAGTGTGACTAAAAATGAAAAAGTGGAAACTAAGTATGATCATGTGGCAGGCATAGGAAAAATAGTCAACCATGTATTCTAGCTCTTCAAAAATAAGTTTAATCATGCAAGACCAACATAATATTCTCTAACACCATGCTAAAACACTGCTGCTAAATTAAAGAGGCTTTATTCTAATTATTGTAACAGGATATAATTTTGGCAGTTATTAAAATATTTACTTGAAAGGAATTTTATATATATTATTTTAGAAACAATATTTTAAAATCTAGCAAAAAGCAACAGAAACGATCGTTCTTTACACATTTTTGGCATAACACTGCCATACAGTTACAGAGTTATAAAATAAGCATTTTGTAGTACCATACAAATCCAGAAACTGGTTACAACTTCTACCACATATATATGGTATTGGTGCTAACAAACATGCACAGCATTCTGTAGTTTTATACTGCAAGAGAATACAGAGTACAGAACAGGCCCATCAATGGCAACACATCTGCCACTGCAAAATTAAAATGTGTGCATTTAAAAAAATAATTACACCACCATTTTTCCCTGAAATACATAAATATGATTTAGTACCATTTCCAAAATGGAAAAGTAAATTGATTGTAGCCTGCCATTTATCTCACTTAGGGAACATTCTTCTTTGAAATGGGTTGAAGGGTATAAGTAATTTATCCTTATTTACACCTCGAATTTTGATGGTAAACACGATTTAGATTTGCGCATTTTCTTATGCATTCAACTCAGAAGTGTGGGGGATAATTATTTTGTCTCTTAACTTACACTCTGAACAAGCATTTGCTTAGGAGAATAGGCTTTGGGGCTTAGATGAAGGCTTAGAGGGTCATCAAGTTTAACTTTCTCTTTTTACCAGTGAGAAAAATGAGGTCCATAGAGATTAAGAAATTTACTCAGTCACAAAAGTATTAAATGCTAGTTGTAAGAAATGAATCCAAAATTAGTCTACGACATCCAATTCTCCTAATTCTTTCTCCTTTTTGTAGGCAATTTTGTCTATAGAAATGTGTTAATACCCAACCCAATTGACTGGCATAGGAATAGAGAAATGAAACTTATCTTAGAGAAGCTGGTTACTTAATTATATAAGGGGTTGGGGATGGAATGGGACAGATTTAACAAGATGAGATTATATATTTCTATTTCCATGATTTCCCAGATTAATCTCACCACAATTAGTAAGACAACTTGAAAAATTACTCAATAATGATACCCTGGATGAAGATTTTCCAGACTATTCTCTTCTAGTTCTAATAAATGCAGCAATTACTTCCAAGCATATGAGTGGTTATGATGGTTAAGTATGTTTCTCTATTAGGCTTATTTCTAGTCCAAAGAGAACCACTGAATCTCAGACTGGGAAAGAACATTGGGACCCTTTACTCCATATAATTTCAGTTTCAAAAATTCCTCTGAAAATACCCAACAATTGGTCATTCAAACTTTACTGGAATACTTTTCCAGAGGGAAAACCCTTTAAATCCTGGGGAAATCCATTCAATTTTGGGTAGTTCTCATTGTTAGAAAGTTGTTGGGCTTTTTTGTTTCCTTTTTAAAATGTCAAGTATATATTTACTCCTCTGCAACTTCCACTCCCGATTCTTTCTCTGATCATCTGAGACCAAATGAAGCAAATCTAACCCCTTTTCTATATCCCAATCTTTCAAATAATTAAATAAGATCAGCCACTTCCCCACATACCAGCATCACCCACACACCAGCAACTCTTCCCCTCTCCAGCTCAACATCTTCAAAGGAAGGATTCCTAAACTGGGATCTGTAAACCCTCATGGAGTCTGTGGATTTCAGAAAGGTCTGTAACTAGGAGAGTTAAAAAAAACCATCTATTTTCTAACCTCTATTATTATTATTATTATTATTTTGCTGAGGAAATTGGGGTTAAGTGACTTGCCCAGGGTCACGCAGCTAGGAAGTTTTAAGTGTCTCAAGGTCACATTTGAACCCGAGTCCTTCTGACTTCAGGGCTGGTACTCTATCCACTGATCACCTAGCTGACCCCTTTAATTAAAATTTATTATTTCCTTCAATACCTTTTCCGAGAAAGGATCCATAGGTTTTGTCAGGCTGACAAAGAAGTTTCCAACATACATACAAAGGTTAAAAAGTCTAATTCAAGAACAATGATCTTAGAGGGAGAGAACCTAGATAAGCATCTCAGTTCTGATACTTTGTAGCTTTATATCTGTGGGGAAAATAACTTAATTCCTATGGACCTCAGTTTCTTGATAAAGATAATCAAATTACTTACCTTATAAAACCAATATGTAGAAAATATATTGTAAACCTTAAAAGTTCCATATAAATATGAATTAATGTTTTGTTATTTAGTGGTTTCTCTCTCTTCTCTTCCCCATTAGATTTTAAATTCTGCAAATACCCAATAAATCCCAAATGTCTAATTCTACACACTTTGGAAAAAACTGGAAGTTTTCCTGGAGACTGAAATGTGTAAAAGAAGCACAGCTTTAAGGTCTTGCAAATCATCTTCCTTGTATTAACACTAACGCTTCCATAATTTTAAGAATGAAGATGCAATGAATAAATCTCAAGGTTTAAATATATCCTGTAAAGCATTGTGATTAAATGCTGAGAACCCACAGCAATTGCAACTTTTGTCCTTCCACTTCTATTTTTAAAGCATACTGAATCCTTTTACTGACTTAAAAAAAAACTGCAATATGACAGCCAAAATAACTTCTGACTCAGAAACAAACAAAAAATTATAGGGCAATGTATTTCCCAGAGAATAATTATTCACATGCAATTTTAATTTGTAAAACAGGAGTCAAGTTGAACTCAGGATACTATACAACAAAAAAAATGGTGACCAAATGCTTATCATTTATATGGTATGAGGACAGACATTCATTTCAATTGAGTCAAAATTATTTTGTCTTATGTAGAGTGAAATGTATATAGGAAACCTGTACTTTTAATGGGATGGTTTTTTAACTTAGGAACACACATTTTCATCATCTTGTGTATGCTCTACTAAAATAATTGAGAGAGACAGAAACAGCGACAGAGAGAGAGACAGAGAGAGAGAGAGAGAGAGAGAGACAGAGACAGAGAGAGACAGAGACAGAGACAGAGAGAGACAGAGACAGAGACAGAGAGAGAGACAGAGACAGAGAGAGAGACAGAGAGAGAGACAGAGAGAGAGACAGAGAGAGAGACAGAGAGAGAGACAGAGAGAGAGACAGAGAGAGAGACAGAGAGAGAGACAGACAGACAGAGACACAGAGAGAGACAGACAGACAGAGACACAGAGAGAGACAGACAGACAGAGACACAGAGAGAGACACAGAAAGGAGTCAACAAGCCAGAAAGAAAGCAAATATTAGTATTTCTTTTATTAATAGCATAATTATTTTGAAAAGCAGGACTCAATCATGCAATCATAATTTGTCAAAGCAGTTATGAAAGAAGTGTTTAGATGCCTAAAACAATTTCTTAAGAGTGAAACTTCTAACAAGTTAGTCAAATAGGGCTTTCCTTTCTCACCTCCATGAACCATTTCTCAGCAGGTACAAAGGTGTGATATTTCATATTTATCTAAGATAGGTGCTGAAAGCTCAAAAATAAAATATGCTAATTAATAGAAATCAAAAATAGTTTTTAACAATTACTTTCCCCAAAATAATGTATTTATTTAACTTTATGGAAAATACATTTAATTTCCCATTCCCTCTTTGGAAGAATGCAAGTCTCACCAAGAAGCCATTTCTACAAAAGGAAAACAAAAGCAATAGTAACTTGCATAGAAACCAATTTATAATTTTTATATCATGATATGGTTTCTTATTTTTTAAAGGAATGAAAGTATCAGCTTCTTAATGAAAACTGCTTACACTATGTAAGGCACATCTGGAAACCTCTAGGAATACTTATTTATAAGCAAATCATTACTAGTTTCAATCATATGTGATTTCTAAAAACATGAAATATTCCAGTACACATTTGCTGAGTAGGTGGGATATTGAGAATTGGTTAAGAATAAGCAGAGAAAACCTGTCACCCCAGAAATTACTCACATGAATCAGTGCAATAAGCAATATAGAATTATAAGTTGAAAGAAGAATGAGTAAATAAACATAAAATCCTCCCAGGTTTTTCATGTTTCACTGAAGTCATCTTTACAACTGCAACTACAGTCTGAAATATTAGTCACCCTAGCTTTAATGAGCTTTTAAGTTGGTATTTTGGATCTATCCTTCTTGGCAGAATTTTAAATATTAAAGTATTTATAACTTCTTTTACCATGGTATTTAGATCCTGCTCTGATTAGTATAATTAATTTCTGGACATTGCCTAATGACTTCATCAGTTGTTCAATATGGAGAGGTGTTATTCCTAGAATCAAAAAGGGGCTTCCCCCTAAGAGAGGTGAGGTTTAAAATCACAGCTGCAGGTACAGTCAACAACCAAGACAAAGCAAGCCAGGACAGTTCACATTGGATTAAGAGAAAACTGACATTTTCACTTAAATCTCCAATTGAATTCCTTGGAACTTTTTTTAAGGGAACAATCACCAAAGCTGTATGGTGAATGGCAGAAGTGTTTAATAGCATAGATTTTTTCATTTCCAGTACAAAAAAGAGAAATAGCAAATTACCACAAACATCCTGGAATAATCCATACAGAATTACATCTATTTGCCATGAAACACAAGTTAGCATTATATCAATATCTGACTGCATATCCATGTAGCCTCAGGTATAGGATAAGGACTATATATCACAAAGACTCAATAATGTTCCTGGCACTTTAGACATGCTTCACTGATTTTTTTGGTAATAATAGCTTTTTAATATGCCTTAGTAATCACAATAGCTGTGTATTTATTTTAACATAAGATGACAAAACCAGACCTACAAGACTGATTCCTGTTTCAAATACATAGAAATGCATTTTTGCATACCTTATAAAACAAACTACTAAATTCATGAAGTATTTTTTGATAGAAAAACAAATACAAGATATTTGGCACTTTGTGCAGCTGCAAAAAAAAAAATGATTATATTCTCTCACTAACCTTTAATTCTCCTCTCAAAATCCCTATTTTACCTTAACTACATATTTCCAAAAGCCCCTAGTGTGAGGAAGACCAGAATGCATGTGGAAGAAGCTCAGTTTTCTCTATAGTACTATGTGTTAGAAAATTTCATGTAACAAGTTAGACAATATCATATACAAGAAAAGGAACTCTTAATAAGAAAAACATTTTTAAAGAGTAATGGACAATGGACAGTGTTGGATTTGAAATCAGGAGAGCTTAGGCCTGAATCCTGCCACAGAAATTTTCTACCCCTGTGAATAAGGCAAGTCACGTACTCTCAAGGAGCTTCATTTTCCTCATTTGTAAAATGGGAATAAATCATACCTATAGTTATCTAATTCACTAGATTGCCACTGAGACTAAATGAGATAATTACTATAAAGCGCCATTTAAATGTCAGTTATTGTTGTTTCAGTGGACAATCTAGAGTCTGTTTCTACCTCAATGAGTTATGGTACGCTATAATTACTAAATAAAAATTTATTTTCTGTTATAAATGATTATTAAATAACAGCTGTGATTACTAATGTTAGATGTTTACTTAGTATTTTGAGAACACAGCTATAAACACTAAGTATAGAAGCTTAAGTCCAAAATGCAAAGGTACTTTTGACAATTAAATAAATCTTATTTTTAATAAGCTCTCAAAGATTATTCCTCATCAGCATTGTCCTTGTTTTATATATTATCAAACAAACAAATGTGGGAGCCTCTCCTATTCCCCAGTTCACATCATACAGCATTTATGAAGTACCCACAAAAGCATGGTGCTATGCTAAGCACCACACATTATCCTACATATTTACTGCATAGAATAAAGAAAGGGATATGTGAAAGCTCAATATAACCATAGGACCATTGCATAAAATAAGACAAAGCAAAAATAGGCACTTTACAAAATTTAAACCAACAAAATGGTTAAAAATCATATTATTGACATAACATAATTTCTTACGAAATTAAGAGAAAATTATGACATCCTTCACTAATGATAGCCATTGATATAGAATTTCATTTTGTGTAAAAATCCATAACTAAACTTTGAAAATAAATCAAACATTACAATAACATCAAACATATCTCTAATGACCTACTGAAATTAGGAATTGGCTGGGGTAGGGAAGTAGTGGCTGAATGTTTTCTAAGACCCCCAAAATGTAACACTTTAAGAAAATAGAAACGCATAATAGAATTCAAAATATTACACATTAAAGCATTTTCTGAATTTATAACTTTTAAAATGCTTCTAGTCAAAAAAATAAGAAAAAAAAACTTTTCCCCAAGAGAAAGGAATAAAACAAAAATGTTATTCCCATTGATAAGAATAAGTTCAAGGCGCATGCTTTAAAAATCTTACTAAAGTGGTTATGATTCTCTTTTCTACTCACATTTTCTACAAATAAACCAATTAAAAATGTCATACAGATTTTTGAAAGTTAAGATATATATACTAAAACTTCCATGAAAAACCTACTGCAATGACTTCCCTGGTATGGGGCTTACCCTTAGATCTTCAAAGGCTATGCTAGTGTAGCTCAATCTCTGGCAGATCTTGAAGGCAAGCTTAAAGGCTTCAAAAATATGACTGTGTATTGTGTGTCTTATATGTGTTAACCAACCTAAGTTTGGAGAGGTTTATCATCAGAATATTGACCATTATGATTTTTTTTTAATCTATAGCAATTCATGTAACCACCTACTAAGGTCTACATTGATGCCTGCAAAAATGAAATCTTGTAGTTTGGTGTCCTGCATTCTAAGTATATTCCAAACCAAATGTAATTAATTTCAATTTTTTTTTCCTAATTTCAAAACTTTACACTTTGGAAAGGGAAGTCATATAATCTTTTTTCACCATATTTAGAGGACCACATAACTATATCGATCTTATAAGGCACCTTATAAAGATATCTGTGTTTGTACTTTTAAATGCCTTGCAAAGGAGAATAGGCTTCATGACTTTGTTTTAAAGGATTTTTAAAAATCCCTCCCCCTCTTTATTCCTCATATTATCTGAAAGTTACAGGATCAATGCCTAAAAGCAAACACAATATCCTCAGAAATAATGTTTCTCTGTGTCTTTGGCATCCAAATTTATATTAAGTGCTTAGCTCAGGAAAACATACCTATGATTTGTTTAAGAGAAAATCTACGGAATTTAAAGTTACACTCCAGCCAACATTCTATTTCTAATTCAAGTTAAAGGTCAGCATAATACTTTATTTGGGAAGTTGTTAATGCTCCCTGGCAATTTATCTTCTCAATTTACAAAGATTTAAAAGTGGGATTTAGACATATTGGGGTAATTAAACAAAGAATAGCTTTCTCATTTTTAAGATTTTCAACATAAGGGTTTTTTGATATACTCCCCAAAGACAAAATTGCTTTTAGAATATGAATGAGAAGACCAAAGACCTCTACTTTTTTATTCTTACAAAAAACAAACAAACAAAAAACCTAAGGATGAAGCAACATAACCCAACACAACAGAACTATTTTGTTTTTCCCTATATAGAATGCAATCTATCCTAAAAAGAACTATTTCTAAGTCAAACACAGACAATTGTTTCAAGGTACCAAGTATGTTATTTTAAAGCTCTTATAAACTGTATACAAAACTGAATTTGAAAACGCAGAACCTAAAAGCATTATGATGCATCTTAAGACTTCCAAAAAGAAAACAACAAAAATTGTTTACAACAGGAGTCACAAGCAGATGTCTGGATCCTGATTTTAGGATTTGATCTCATCTTTGCTCTTTGGGACAGGCTGTAAAATAGTTTTTTCCTTACCTAAACTGATTTGCGTACTTTCAAAGCAGTTACTAGAACAGTTCTTATTCTCTTCAGAGGAGCCTTTTCTTGTAACTCCTGAATTTTCATAATCTGGGCTCTGACATTCACTGTCCTCACCTTTTTCAAGAGAAGCAGAACTCTCTTTTTTATCTAAGAGATTATTAATGGTTTTTTCTGACTTAGAATTTGGATTTTCAGCACTGCTGTCCTTTTCACTATTTCTCAGCTTAGCAACTTCATTACCAGCCTCCATTCCAGGCCTATCTGCATTTTCTTCATTTTCTTTCAATTCTCCCTTATTTTCTTCAGCTGCTTTGCTACTTAAATGAACAGCTGTGGGGTTATTCTTAGATTCCTTGGATTTTTTGTGCATAGAAGGTTGAATATTGTGGCCAGAGGCAGGAGATGTAGGGGTCTTTGCTGCTTTGCTTCCTTCAGGCTTTTGTTTTTTAGCAGGTCCCCAAATAAAATGATCAGGAGGGGTATAATGATGTTGAGCAAACCGAAGAAGCTTCCTTCTTTCTCTTCTGTCTCTAATAGTATAAACAAAATATTCCAAAGCACTCTGCTTGATATTTGGAAGAGTGTTCTCTACAAGAGCTTCTTGAAGGATAAATTTTACAAGAGGGGATTTAAAATGTTCATATCCAAGCTCACCAAGGCTTTTTAGAATCCGGGTAATTCTTAAGTAGTTGTGCTGAGACCTGGAAAAGATTAACAGCAATAAGGAAAAGAACAGATGAAAAAAAACAAGAAATTAAAACTACAAGAAAAGTTTTGTAGCAAATGAGAAGAAAAAATGTCAATTGCCTTAAATAGAAAAAGGATCCTTAAAGGAAAGAATAAATTAGGGCCTTTTATTTAGAATAGTATAAGAAACAACATGGAATAGTGAGTAGTGAGTTGCCTTTCAAGCCACCCTCTGACATACAGTGGCTAAGTGGATAGGACACTCAACCTCTCAATGTCCTAGGCAACTTTCTGAAACTAAGAGACAGAGACGCTGACTTGCAATCAAGTTTCCTCACCCAATGAAGCCACAGGTCCTCATTCTTACCAGGCATAAAAGGCAAAAAATACAGATTTAGAACTAGAAGGGATTTCAGTGTTCAACTCCTTCAATTACAAATGAGGAAACATGCCTGAAGAAGCTGTATTTGAGCTATGATTCAAATCTAGGTCTTGTGATTCCAAAACCCAACATCTTTCCCTTATAACATACTACAAAGCCTTGATGTCAAAATACATTTTCTGATTTGTGTGAAAAAACAAGCCTCCATTATACAAACACATTCTTTGTTTAATGCTTTCCATTAGAAAAACATACAGAATAAGAATTATTCCCAGTGATGTTGAAGGAATTAATATTTGTTTATTAAATACTGAGAATCAATAGTATAACTAACCATTTAATTGTAAAAACACCACTGTTGTTGTAATTGTGATTTGTATAAGCTTAACAAGGACTGACACAGCTGAATGCTGCCAGCTGCAGTTTGGAGGAGTTGATCAGTAAAATCAGCAGAATTAAGCAAATGGAAAAGAATAAAGAAGGAAAATCACTTCACTTTCTGAGCAATTCTAATTGGTTAGCAAAGAAAACAATTAAGAAGAAAAAAAAAAGGATCACCTTATTTGCATCAGTTGCAAATCCAATGACCTTATTATTTTCTTCTATTCTTTGTTATTCTCTTCAGCATTTCCAAAGATTAGCTATCAACACTATTTTTTCCTCATCTCAAAGAGTGCTCCCATTTCAAAATCTAATTTTTTCTTTTCAACACCAAAATCTCTTTATATAACTAAGAATACCCAGCTTTCAGACTGCCTTTAAGTACCTCAACATACTTTTTTCCAAACATACTTTGTCTTATCTATGTTCTACTTCTCCAATTGAACTCAGCACCTCCATGTTATTCCTAATGGCTTTTACTCTTAAAGTATTTTCCAACTGTTTCAATCGTGCTTCTGCACACATGTTGAAGGAAACCTTGGTATTCCATTTGATATGAATAATGGTTCTCTGGGATTGATTCTATTGAACCATTTAGAAACAATCATCCCAGCAGTAAATTCTACAAGTCAGCAAGCATTTACTGTCTACAATGTGCCAAGTAAGCAATAGAAATTTTAAAAAATAGTAAACACAATCCCTGCCCTCAAAGAGCTCGGATCTAATGAAGGAGATAACATGCAAACAACTAGTTACAAATAAGATATATACAAGATAATCTGAAGGTAATCTTGAGGTATAGTGGGGGAAGCATTAGTATTCAAGACCAGGAAACAGTTCTTGCAGAAAGTGTTATTTTTACTGAAGCTTGAAGAAAACCAGGAAGTGGAAATGAGCGTTCCATGTATAGAAGACAGCTAGTAAAATATGTAGGGCTGGGAGATGGATTGTCGTATGCAAAAAGCCACAATGCCACTAGATTATAGATATACAGAGTAGAACAAGAAGGCTTGTTTCTAACATATTCTTTCTACAACTCTGTTCTATTTTAACACAGCTTAAACCTACAATTGGGAAAAAAACAGGCAGTTGAATGAATGGTATAACTTTTGAAGAAATCCATCAGAAAACAACAGTGACTATTCCAGGTTTCCATTTCACTGAAGATGTTGAATCTCAGCATTAGTAACAAACCAAAGTGTAGGGCAGGGAATTCTGGGAAGAGTAATTTTCTTTCGTACATAATAGTGAAAATAAGTCTGAAACATTAAATAGATTTGGCTCTCAGAACCACAGTTGATGTCCCTGATTCAGACCAAGAGCTATGTCAAAGTAATTTTTAAACAAATAAATAGATGTGAATGGAATTTGTTTTATTTTTTAAATGGTACTCTGCCATTTAACTTTATAATTGCACATTTTCCAATCTCTTTCTAATAGTGTTTGCATTAACATTTTCTGAGCAGTACTAAATTAAGTGTATCATGCCTTTCTACCTTCCATATTTGCAAAGCCAGTGACAATTATATGGTCCAATTTAAGTGCATCTAGCTTAACTTATTAAAAAGCAAGTAGAATTTGTTTGCAAAGAAGTTCAACACAAACATAACTATGTAGAAATGGTTGCCTATCAGTAAAATATAAGCTGTATGAGGGTAGGAAGAGTTTTGTGTATATGTTTGTATTGCCAATGTATATTACAGTGTTTGGCACAGGGAAAATACTCAACAAATCCTTATGGAAGTAAAGTGAAGTTAATAGTGACAAATCAATTGGACTTTGAGGAGTGAACCAGACTAAGGGTATTTGTAAAGCTGAAGCTCATATATTATGGGAGAGAGAGTTTTGTGATCTGCCAAAGCAGACTGGAATCTCACTGGATCCATAATATTAAGGATAAAGGGTTATTACTTGATTTCACAAAGTTCTCTTCTTCACTGCACTTTATTGCTAATGGTTTGGCAAAAATTAAGAAAGTTCTTCTACAGCTCATTTCTTGGTACACATTTGTTCTCCCACTCCTCAGGTGTTATGCAAACATTTAAATGAGTGCTACCTGGGAAAGAATGATAAAAAAAATATTTTGAAGTTGATAGTGGCTTTCTAGGATCATTATAGAATTAATTGATTTAGAGCTGCAAGAGTCCTTAGAGATCATCTAATCTAATTCCCTCATTCTATAGATGAGAAAACTAATGGCCAGAGAGTTTGAGTCATTAAGTGATCTTAAGTTTTTAGGATCCTATAGCTAGAGCTGGAAGATTCTTCAGAAACCATGTTCCTTTCCATGTCAAGGAAATGGGTCTTGAGAGATTAAGTGCCACGTCCACCACATGTGCAAAAATGTTTGTAGCAACCCTTTTTGCAGGGTCAAGGAACTGGAAACTGAGCGGATGCCTATCAGCTAGAGATTTGCTGAATAAGATTTGCTGAATAAGTTTGTCCATGTAATGGAATATTATTTTTCCATAAGAAATGATCAGCAGGATCATTTCAGAAAGACCTGGAAAGACTTACATAAACTGATGCTGACTGAAGTAAGTACAATCAAGAGAACATCATACACAGCAACAAGAATACATAACGAAAAACTGTGATGAACTTGGCTCTTTTCAACAAAGAAGAGATTCAGGACAATTACAATAGACTTGTAATAGAGCCATTTGCATTCAGAGAGAGGACTATGAGGACTGAATGTGGATCACAACATAGTATTTTCACCTATTTTGTTATGGTTGTTTGTTTACTTTTTTTCCTCTCTTTTTTTCCTTTTTGACCTGATTTTTCTTGAGCAGCATGACAAAGGTAGAAATGTTAAGAATAATTGCACATGTTTAACCTATATTAAATTACTTGTTGTCTAGGGGAGGAGAAAAATATGGAACATAAGGTTTTTCCAGAGTAAATGCTGAACACTATCTTTATGTGTATTTTAAAAAATAAAAAGCTATTATTCAAAAAGCGACATGTCTGAGGGAGTACAAGTAGTGAATAAAAGATCCAAAAATCAGAGCCTATTTAAAATCTAGCACTTCTCATTGTCCAATCAATACATTTAAATCTCTCATTTCCTAAATTATTCATCATCTCTTAAGGAAATAACTGTACTTAAAATATTTAGTAATCTGCAAACATTGTACTTTTTTATGCTTTATGAAATGTCACAGCCAAAATTAATTACTATTTGGTGGCCAACCTTCTGATGATGTCTTTACAATCTTATTTAAGGCTGATGTTTGGATAACAGACATAATTTATCCTTCCAATTTTTTCCATTTTCCCAGATCTTTTCTAATTAAAGCTTTTTATTTTAATATATATATGGATTTTCAACATTCACCCCTAAATTTTTCCCTCCCTTCTCCTCACCCCCTCTCCCCCAGTCAGCAATGTTAAATACAAGCAGTTCCTCTCTACATATTTCCACAAATATGCTGCACAGCAAATCAGATCAAAAAGGGAAAAATAAGTAAGAAAACAAAATGCAAGCAAACAACAACAAAAAGAGTGAAAATACTATGTTGTGTCCATATTAAGTTCCACTGTCTTCTCTCTAGGTGCAGATGACTATCATGAGACCATTGAAACTGGTCTGAATCATCTCATTTAAACAGCAACAGGAAGATTAGGCTATGATCAGTTCTGATGGATGTAGCTCTCATCAACAATGTTATGATATTATTCCCCAAACATCTCCAAATGGGAAAACTAAAGTTCAGAGAAATAGGTGATTTTGCCTGTAATAGAATTTATTAAGTTGCAGCTCAGATATTCAAATCTTTATTCTTAGGGTAATCCTTATTTCAAATCCATATTATGTTCCAAATCTAGAACTTGTATATCATGCTGTTTCTTAAGTAAATATAATACAAAGGTAGGGAATAAAAACAAAGGGGAAATGCAACAAAAGTTTTCTAGGAACATCTGAAGAAAAAAAATAACACCTTCAGTTGGGGTGGAGGGAAGTTGTCCTACTGAAACGGTCAAGTGAGTGGAAAGAAGAGTTTGAATATGAGATGTTAGTAAAAATTCATAGGAATTGGCAAGTGATTGCATTTAGGGCATGAGGCTGGAGGATGAGTCAAAGATGTTTCTAAAGGTTTAAATCTGATGACTTTGAACAGTGGTAACATCAAATGAAAGTGGGGAAGTTTTGAGAAAGGAAAGAAATTGGGGGGTTTGGGGGGAAGGCAGTAAAAATAGTTAATTAAGGCTGGGACAGATTTAGTTTAAGATACCAACGAGACATCCAAGTTAAAATATCTAGCAGGCAGCTGGAAATATGGGACTGCAATTCAATTAAGAAATCAAATTGAGATGTATAGATCAGGAAGACTGTAGCATTGTAATATGTCATAGGAGTTGATGAGAAGAGCCAGGAAAGAGCCTCAAAGGACATTCTCCCTTAGGGGGCAGGAGATGAATGATGAATTAATGAAGAAACTGGGAAGAAACAATTTAGATACTCAGAAGAGGCTGGATACAGGTATATTAGAAAAACAAGAAAGGAGAGAAAGGGGCTAGTCAATAATGTCAAATTTTGAAAGATGAAGGTCAAAAAGGATAATAACTGAGAAAGACCATTTAACTGAGCCGTTAAGCAATTAGCAATAATCTCTATGGAAGCATTTTTAGTAGAAGCCACACTACAAAGGATTGAATGAGTGGTAAGGGAGTAGAAGCAGACACAACATACAATTATTTCAGCAAGCTTATCAAGAAAGATCAAGACAAATGTAAGACAATAGGTTGAAGGGATGGCAGGATTAAATGAAGAGCTGGTCCCCCCCCCTTCCTGTATTATTAATTTAAAAATGGGAAAGATTTAGGTATAAATACAGATAGCAGGGAAGAACCCAATAGTTTAGGAGATAGTGATGCAAAGAGAAGGAAGCATATGATGAATAGAACAAATGCATAATGTGGTTGGACACTAATATGATCATGGGTTCAAATATATTGACTAGCTTTGGAAAGGTGAAGGATCACTTTATCCCTTGAGAATGAAACAAAGAAAGAATAGGATATTCAAAACTATAAAGTTTTGTGGAGTGGATAGGGGAGATGAAGATGTTTGTGGTTTGGGTTCTATCAGTAAAGTAGGGGGGAAAAGGTCATTTGCTGAAAGCAAGGGGTGTGGGGAATGACATTTGGAACATGAAGGAGGAACAATTTAGAAGATTTTCTGTGTAGAGTATAGCAAAAAGTGAATAAAAGGAGTAAGGATTCAATCTATTTTGGACCAGCTCAGCATTGTTTCATGACATCCTCTAAGAGCCAGCTAATACCCAGAATGACATTATAAAATATTTTTTCATGTAAGTCACTTTACTTCCTCTAGTACTTGATATGATTTATAGAATAAAACACAATTTGAGACAACATATTTAAAGATAAACAGAACAAAGTAAATTGAAAGAAAGCAGAGGATATAAAAACTTTTATGCACTTAAATCGAGCAGAATAAATCATTAGAATGATAAAATTAGTCCTAAATTTTCTGCCAGGTAAGTTAAAAAAAACAGTGAATAATAGATTTTTGCTTTTTGGCAACATAAAGCATGTGAATTATCTGAAGAGAAAAAATTTTCTTTTTGAACTAAAGCAGGAATTTTTTATGTGGGCTCTTTTATCCTACTATAAAGGACATTGAGCAAACAATATTTTAACTATGATTTTTTAAAAAATCTTTTCAACTAAATACTCTCCTACTAACCCTCTCCACACAAAGACAGAAAAATAACACAAACTCATGCCTCATTTAATGACATTTCTACAAGGGGTTTTGCTGGTTTAGTCCAGATATTTTGCTTTCTGATAGTCTAATATTGTAGGGAGAGATCTGGATGAATGAATAATTAACATGTCCCTCCTTCCCTCCCTCCCCCCATCCCTTCTCTCCTTTTTCCCTTCTTCTCCCTCTCTCCCTTTCTAACATCAGTTGTTTTAAATGAACTTTAAACAAATGCAGAATTCTCATTCAACTCACAGATTAACTAAAATAGTTTAGAAGATTTAAAAATCTACCCAAATTAAGGAAATCAGAGAAGCATTTTCTTGGATTGAATTAAATTGAATTGAAGCATGATCCACTTTTGGAAATCATATGTTTATCAGTTAAAATAGCTAATCTACCACTCAAGCATTTATTAAATACTTACTATGTATCAGGCCCTTGTTAGCACTGGTAAGACAAAGAAAATTATTGAAATATCCCCTAGTCTGAATTCAGATAGATAAAGCATTTGTCAGGTGCTTACTATGTTCTAGGCACTGTACTATACAATAAGAGTATAAATACAAGCAAATACAATAGCCCCTTCCTTCAAGAAGTATATATATAATGGACTACTGAAATTGAAAGGAACACAAACAAAGAAAGGAAGATATGATAAAATGTCCTAGAAATTGCATGGAGTAGGAAGAGTAGGTCCCTCCAAGGTAAGGCAAAAATTCACCTCTCAGAGTCAAGAGATCCAACGAAAGTCTAAGACTCTTATGGAGATGATCAGAGAATAGAGCCATAATGAGGATTTATCCAGGAAATAATATCCCTCAAAGAACTTAAATTTATTTTACTGGTCTAAATAGCAGGATATGTATACATATCACATAGAAAAATATTTGTATATATAAATGCATATTAATACACACAGATATGTATATGTATACTAACATACTACATATACATACTATATGTACATTTAAATAACAAATACACAAATACAAATGTGGATCATATATTATGTACATGTATGCACTTTATATATACACACAAAACAAAAGTTGCATGGGGTAGCAGACAGAGTGGGAGATATCCAGGAAGACCAAGGTTAAAGTCCTTCTCTAACACATATAAAATTAACCTCTCAATACTCTAGGCAACTTTCTAGGACTATAAATGTCAGAGAAGATGCAATCTGAAATAGTTTCCTCATCTGAGTGTTCCTAATATCAGTGAAGTCACAGGTCCAGAACATCTCTAGCCTCTACAAAATTAATACAAGGTTATTTTATGACAGAGAATATACTAGCAACTAAGGGGACTAGGAAAAACTTCATATAAAAAATGACATGAGATTGAATAGATGCCCTTCAATTGGAGAATGGCTGAATAAATTATGGTATATGAATATTATGGAATATTATTGTTCTGTAAGAAATGACCAGCAAGATGATTTCAGAGAGGCCTGGAGAGACTTACATGAACTGATGCTGAGTGAAATGAGCAGAACCAGGAGATCATTATACACGGCAACAACAGTACTATATGACGATCAATTCTGATGGACATGGCTCTCTTCAACAATGAAATGTTACAAACCACCTCCAATTGTTCACTGAAGAAAGCCATATATACCCAGAGAGAGGGATGTGAAATGTGGACCACAACATAACATTCTCATACTCCTTGACTGATGTTTGCTTACATTGTGTTTCCTTTATCTGATATATCGTTTGTGTAGATAAGATTTTTCTTGCACAACAATGATAAGTTTGGAAATATGTATACATATATTCGATTTGCCAATATTTTAACGTAATTAACATGTAGTGGATATCCTGCCATCTAGGGGAGCAGTGGGGAGTTGGGGGGAAAAACTTGTAACAGAAAGCTATGTAAGGGTTATTGTTGAAGAATTACCCACACATATGTTATGCAAATAAAATAAAAAAATCCCCCCAAAAAAATGACATGAGGCTGAGTCTTAAAAGAAATTAGAGATTCTAGATATGAAAATGGTAAGGAAGGAATATGTTATAGGCATAGGGGATACCCAGTGAGAAGACAGAAATGAAATAGAATATCAAGGGAGGAATAACACTTAGGTCTGAAAGTTTAGTTACATCATCCTGATCTGTTGAGTCATCAACCTAAACTTTGTTTTCAAAGGCTAAGAGCATCAAACAACCAACTCAATTATTTGCATGGTACTGTTCATGTTTTCAATTAACTATAGCAAGTAATTTAATAATAGCCGATTTCTCCCTGATACCTAGCAAGTTTCTAAATTGCAGCCTACTTAGATTAATTGATGTATTCATGTGGAATACAAAATCATATTTTTTTCATATTAATCTAGGCAGTATAGTTGGTGTTACAAGTTGATACCTAACAAATATTAAACATTTCCCCCAAAAAAAGTCTTTATAAGGACATATCTATAAACAGGTTTTTTTAAATTTAATTGATGTTTTGCACCACTGATTTTCTCTAAAAGCAGAGATAATTGAGAGCTCAATAAGTACACTCTCCTTTCCAAAAATATTTAAGCAAGACCAGGCCTAACCAATACCCATAGCGTATAATATGCAAACTCATCAAGACAGGAGTTCTGATGGAGGTAGAATCATTAGGGAGAGGGCATTATACATCAAAGGTTCTATTTTTAAGCAATTCATATAATTCAAAGGCAGATTTTTTTTCCTTCAGTAGCATAGCAGTTTCAGTGAATTATTTCATAATACTTTTGAGGTAGGATAGAAGAACATTGCTTTTCTGCATATTTTGACATCATTAAAATTCACTCAAAAATACTAGACGGACTTCACTATCCCCACCCTCCAAACCTCAAAGACACATGTACACACATACACAATCAAACATGTGCGCATATATACATTTTCTGTCTTGTAGATTTCTTTGAATCAGTGATTTTGGTAGGGGAAAAAAAAAGGAACAGTTCCTTGAGAAAAATCAAGACGACAACTTTCAGGGTAAGAATGATAAACTAAAATTTACTACATAACCATATGCAAATAACACCAGTATATTCTTTCAAAATGATTGCTTCATAAACCAAAATGTAGTTAACCAGGAAAATCCCAATGAAAAACCACTTTTCTAAAGATTTTTTAATGATACCTTAATGCCATTTTAAATCATTAGAATGTTATTAGTTTAATCTTATACTGAGTGCAATCCTGATTTAAATGAAAGAATTAACACTTTAACAACAACAAAAAAAAGAATCAATACTTTAGTATGGCTGTGATTTTAAAGTATCTTATTTTCCTAACCATAATAATTTATGCCTTATTCCTTTCATTTTGGACTATCATTTTCATCTGTGTATGTAGGGAGCTCCTTGTGTAGTGCCCTCCACTGATAAAAAAAACAATAACTGGTTTATGACTTATAGTCTTAGAAATGTTAAATGATTTGCCAATAGTCACAAAACTAGTAGTAAGAATCAGAAGGTCTTCAATTAAGGTCTAACTCAAAGTATAGCCTTCTAGGCATTATGCCAAGATTCCTCTCATATATGTTTGTATTTGTTGTTTTGTTTCATCTAAACCTGTAATTTCACCAGATATGGAGAGGCAACTAGTTAGCAACATAGTCTCAAAGAGTTCCATAGGTCACTAAAAGATTAAAGACTTAGCTGAGGTCCCACTGCAAAAATGTTAGAGGCAGGATGTGAATGCAAATTTGTTACAAATTGTCTGATCCTTAGAAAAAGAGAAGGAAGAGGGGGAGGGAGAAGGAGAAGGGGAAAGGGGGGAGGGGAAAGAACAGAAACAAGAAAAAAACAAGAAAGCAAAAAGAAGGAAGATAAGATATATGGAGAGTTAATAGATGGTATTCTCAGAGGGAAGGCTATTCAAGTGTGCTCTCTAAAATTTATTTAAATAACAAGTTATGATTATTCCTTTCTTATAATTTATTCCCTAATAGCTAACAAATAGATCTGATTTCAAAATAGTTCCTAGCAATGCTTAGTGATATGTTTTCATAAAATATTTAGTATCTTTGACTATGAAGTAAAAAGACAAATGAATAGATTTTAGAAATTAGCTTTAAAAGTATGTGATTATTTGGGACCAGACCAGTGATGTCATTATTTTGGGAAATTTTCTGTACTAATGTAGATCAGCAGTTATTCTGTCTCCTCCACTTCTTATGCTGCACATGCAGAAATACCCTTCTTTACACTCACTCTCTCTCCCTCTGTCCCTCCCCCTCCCCCCTTTGGCAATCTGATCCCACACTACATGTCCAACCTTACTTACATATCTTGGTTCCAACCTACCTATCCAACTTGTTCTCATTACTCCCCAATACAAACCCTTCACTACACTTCAGTCAATTTCCTCACTATTCCTCAGTCACATACTATTCATTTTTACCTTTCTTTATATTCTTTCCCTTGCCTAGAATACCACTGCTCCTCTGCATCTCCAAATTTTGTTCATCCTCCATATCCTAATGCAAGTTTTATCTCCTCCAAGAAGCCTTCTCCAACTATTCCAATCTAGACTGAACTCTCCCTTCTCTGATTTCCTACTGTATTACTTATAGTCAATAACAAACGCTTTCAGAAAATCAGTAAGGATTAGTAAAAGGCATAGTGAATAGATAGCTTCAGAATCAGAAAGACCTGGTTCAAGTCATCCCTCCCAAAAAATCAGCTTGTAACAATTTTGTATATTTTCCATAAGTACATATTATTCCCCTAAAAAGAATATAAGCACCTGGTACATTCTAAGAATGTAATGTTTATTAATTGATGAGGCAGTACATTATTACAACGTAAAGTGAGGAAAATGAAATTGCTATCCTATCTATGGTCCCATAAAAATATACATTATTTCATATACTTTCTTTGCCCATTCTTTTTTCCTTTCTTCTTTATGCATTTATTCTAAAATTGATTTAATTTTTATAATTTAATTTTAATTAAATAATTCAATTTAATTTAAATAGATAAGTACTTATATCTAAATATAGATATATAGACATGTCTATGTATACATATTTATATATATATATAATATATATACACACACACATGTGGATAGATAGGTATAGATTTGCTTTCCTTTTAAGTTCTGGATTTGGAAAAGACTAGACATCATGACTCTTCTGTCTCAAATAGGAAAGGGCTTTGTTTCCTAACATTTACTATATATACTTCATTCTAGTCAAGATCTGCCTAAAAATCCAAAGAAAATGAAAGAAAAACATAAAAGATGAAAGATGGGAGGTACAGCAAAGCAGTAGGAGGTAAAAGAAAAATGTTATTATGATAAATTATCTTTCCTGGACTATAGACAATTGAGAGTCACCCACTACTTCTTTAAAGTATCCTACTTTATATAAAGTACCCCGTACCCCTAAGGGAAAAATTCTTTCTCCAGCAGTGAAATTTACAGAGGCTTCTAAAGGCCTGAGAATTCTGGGCTGATAACCATTGTGGTTGATTAAGAAGTGGGCTGTTTTTGTTTTTTGTTTTGTTTTGAGGTGCTTTTTGCCTGGGGAGGGGAGGGAGTTGTGAAGTCTAAGGAAAAAATAATTCCTAAATAATATTTTGGATTTTGGAAACAGGGAAAGAGTTATTTAAGAAAGGAAAATTCTTCCAGATCTACTTCAAAGAAGCAATTTTATTTTTCACAGTGCTGGGTCCATAGACTGACACTGCTAAAGAATAATAAATTAGTTCCATATAACTCTGAGTATTCTACAAAATTAATTAAAATTTTATAAGGAAAACAATTTGATCCGCAAGCAACTAATTGCATGACAGGCAGAAATATGCAAACTTATATTTTAAAAAATGCTAAACAAATCAGATAACCACATTAACAATTTTTTATTCTGCATATTTGTATATGCTTAGCAAGCTGTAAGCACTTAGCAAGTGCTTTTTCGTTTATTCATTCAAACGTACTTGTTTCTTTATTAGAAAGTAAGCTCCTAGTAGACAGGATTTCTTTGTTTCATTCTTTGTACTTGTATACGTAGCACATAGCACAATGACATGCACATATTAGGCATTTGACAAATGCTTGCTTATAGAATGAGTCTTCTACTCAAGATCATAAAGTTTTAGATGTAAGTCTCCATAGTTTTTTTTAAACTATAAGAAGCTTTCAAAAATGAAGTTAATTATATTCAAAAATTCTACATAAAGGAGCTAATAAAATCTCTTGCATACACCCATATTTAATAAAATCAAGACCAAGCACATAAAATAAAGAGCTTAATAAAAACTAAATTTAATGATGCATAAAGTTCTAAAAGTATTTTGGTAAAGAAAAATGTTTAGGTTAATGTTAATGGGTGTTTTTTTCCCTTTATCTCTACTTGTCTAGTCCAGCTAATTATAGTGTTCTAAAAATGCTTTAAAGCTATTTTGCAGTCCAACAAAGATGTCATCCTCCAATTAACAAGAAAAATCAGTTTGCAAGCAGACCAAGAAAATATTAATAAAATGGCTTTTGGTTATAACAATTAATGACAAATACTAAAAATCTCAGCCAAAAAAAAAGTTGTCAACTTATCCCCCCAAAAATTACATTTTTAAAAAAGTTTTCAAATTAACAAGAAAAACTCTTTCAGATAAAAGGGAAAATTTCCCCTCTATTTGGTGGAATATGTAAACAAATAGCATACTATTAAAATATCTTAAATGAAAGAACTTGGATATCACTAAAGCAGATTTTCAAGGAACAAATCATTAGAATGGTTGGAAAGGATGGGGCCCAAGATTTATAAAGGACTGCTTTACTTACTCATTCAGATGCTGAAACCGTTCCTGCCAATTAGTAGCCCGAGCCACATTTCCAGTTTTATCAGTCAGCTTCATTCCAAAAAATTCTAACATCATTTTATAAGCCAAGAAGAACCTTCTAGTTGCTTCTTTTGTTTTTTTGAATTCCTATTAAAGAAAAACAAATTCAGCTAAAATTACTCTGGACTACATATACTGTATAACTATCATATATTAACCATTTATGTATATGTGTATATATATATAGAAAGAGAGAGAATGAACATCAAAAATAAAACTCAAATATTACCTCAATTTCATATGTGGTTAGCTCTTTAGCATAAAAGTTCAAACCTTGTTCTCTCAATGGAAAAAGCCTGTTAAAAAAAAAAAAGAAATGAGAATTGAAGTTTTATTTTATACAATTTGGTGAACATAAAGTCATGCTTTAAAATAGCTAATAAGTAACCAACCATTGAATATAAGTGTGGTTATGCTCCAGTTTTTCATAATCTCCTTTCCATTTATTTAGGACTTCTTCAATGTAAACACCTGAATATAAATATTTAGAAAATGAGTCAGATTCATTTGAAAGTGTTTGAAGAATAAACTGTAAGATTCATGTCAAAAATAACTGACCAGGTTTCACACTTAAACATAGTATCACTATACAGAAAGATATAACTGTATCTTTCCATATAGTTACATAGTTACAGGTACACAACTATGAGTGCATGAATATATATGTATATATATGAAGTTAAAGATACAAAACATGTTGGTAACATGCTACATTTCATTGAATTATGAAATAGTTTTTAAATGTTAGATCCCTCCAGATTCTAATGTGTAATTCAATTTAATTCAACAAAATTATTGTGTCTATTGTGTGTGCCACATACTGTGTTAACACTAGTGATACAACAATAAAACTAGTTTCTTCCCTTAAGAAGCTGACATTTTACCAGGAGGAAGCCACATGTAGATAAATAAATATAAAACATATGAAAAGATACTAAAAAAATAATTCCAAGTGATCAATTTGATTCTGCAAATATAAGATGCTATTCAACTTAAAATATACTTTCTGATATTATAAAAACTCATTCATTTAAAAATCTTTTTCGTATGACTCACATTTATTCCTTCCCACCCCCACTGATGTCTTCTTTCTCCTCTCTCCAAATATTTTTGAGCATGTTCCCTCCCACCACTTAAGTTTCTCTCTTCTTTGGCTATTGTTATTAGCAGAAGCAATTCTGAATTTCTATAGTTGAAGACATGCTAAAAATAAGAGGAAAAGCCTTTATACCTATCTTTGGAGCATTTTTCCTTCAGAATGCCACCATTCAAAAGGTAACATTTACAGATGCAATGTTTATTCAAAAAAAAAAGTAAAGGGCATTGTCATATGAATTACTTTATATAACATATGTACTGAAATCCAGGGAAATGATTTATATAAAATTCTGGCTGAAAACATATGACTCCACTAATATTACCAAGAATCTAACTTGGGTCTTTACTATAAAGATTATAAAATGTTTAACAACTCATGTAAAGATTCTCTGATTGTAATCGGCCCAATTAAAAATTAATGGAAGAGACAAAAAAACAAGCTACTAAATCCAAAAGAAAGTGCTATAATTCTGTGTTCAAGGGTTTTCATTTATGGTTTGACCATAAATATTTTTTTTATTTTTTTATGTGTTTCTTAGCCCCCATCTTTTTTGAAAGAAGAAATAATTAGCAATTTAAAAGCCACAACAATTTATCCTGAACCAATTCTACAATCCCAAAGAATTTCTAAGAATGTACAGTTAAGATAAGAACAAGTAAATGTGTCCACTATACCAATGTGTCTAAATAACTAATATACTTAGGGAGGATGCTCTAGAACAGGTGTGTCAAACTCCACTTCCTGTACTAAACCAGATTAAAATGTGGTTTGGGGTGTTTAACAAAATAAATAATAATACAACACAGAATATTAATTTGTAGTTTTCTAAATTAATATATGGGCCACAGGAATCTGTTTCTATTTAAGTTTAACCCTACTGCTCTAGAGCAAAAATTCTTAACTTGACATCTATGAACTACCAAGGGATCTGAATAGATTTCAGTGAGTCAATAAACTTAAGTGGAGGGAAAATTATATAACCTCTAACAAAAAATATATAATCTCCAACTGAATATAAGAGGTAGCTAAGTGTCAGAGTGGATAGAGCAAAAAGTTTGGAATCAGGAAGACTCATCTTTGAGTTAATTGAGCTTCAGACATTCAGGATCTGTGTGACCTTAATTCTGAGAAAAGGTCCATAGGTTTTTTACCAGACTGCCAAAAGGTACCCACAAACCAAAAATAGATTTCGAGCCATTATTTTACAAGCTTAAAGTGAGATTTGAAGAATACATGTCATCTAGAGGGTTCAGGACTCACCTCCATCTACCCCCATCCCAATCATCCTATTTCTGTCCACATACTAGAGAACTCCAATTATCACAGCAAGAAATACAAGTTCTCCCTTCTTTATGGGACTTTGAAGTATAATTCAAGCCATGATGCAGAAACTAGCTACATTCTTGGAAACTGATTTAGATTTATGATAGAAGAGAAGGAGAAAAAGGAATAATCATTAGTATTATTCTTATTCTCATTTTTCTCATCTTTGTTGTTTTTATTTTTTTAATTTAGCAGTGTAATATATAATAATATCAGGATATATACTTGCCAAACATCTTTTATAATTGAACCCCAATGAAAAAAGACAAGACATTATCATAACATGTTTTAGGGTTAAAAAAATAATTCTACATGTATTTTTTTCATTTTATACTTACAATTTCCCAGTAAGGTAGATTCAATAAGGATTGTTTTCTCTGTTTTATAGTTAAGAAAACAGAGGTGAAAGGACTTGAAGGAAATTCCAACCAGATTGTATCTGACTTCAATTAAGTCCAGCATTCTTTCTGTTAGCATTAGATTTCCATTACATTACCAATAAAATTGACATCATGCTCCATTTTATAGACAAAGAAATTGAGGTTCAGATATATATAATTATCTGGCCAAAATGACACAGCTAGTCACTCAAAGAGTTAACCTAGGTCTTCTAACATTCAATTCGATATATTTTCTAATATCACAGCTATATATAGTGTGAAATTATTAGTTTTAGGATAGTGACAAGATAAATATCCCATATCCTTCTTCTGTCCTTCCCTGTTTAAAAAAAATACTCTAGGGGATTATGGCATGATGCTTTCTGGAAACTATTACCATTTAAGCAAGTTTCCTCAGAAACAGTGACAGCAATTCCACTCAAAAATATACCAAGAAAAAGTCAGAAATTATATGCATTGCTTTGCATATGGTAGGTACTAAGTAAATGTTTCTGTAATTATTATATGGTAGAAATGGATGGATTGAATTTGGGACTCTCTTTAATCATTGTTACCCTATAACTCTCAGCTAGAAGAATAACCAAGATAAACAACAGGCCTTAATGACATTTACAAATGGAACAACTCTTTCAGCAAGGACATTTGAGATTGTTTTTAGTATGTGACATAACCTAACAAAAATATCAAATAAACATCTTTTTTTAAAGAATGCTGTACACAATGCAGATAAACTAATGGATCATCATCTTTATTATTAGATAAAATTTGTTTCATATAAAAAGTATTTGATTACTTACCATCTGGTTTAAAGGGAATTTTATTCTTATAAAAACGGAGATTACTTAAATCATTTTGATATCGGAGGTCTTTAAAGTTCTGCTGAAAGAAACAACAATAACAGTAAATAGACACCTCCTTAGTTAATTAGTTGTAACATAAGACAAAGGAGAAATATGTTGTAAGTTATGTTAATGACTTAAGACTTAAGAAATAACATAAAACATAGAATGAACTAGAGGTGGCCAAACAGTAATTTATATGACAAGATCTATGACTATGGAGGAACTTTAAACTCAAAGTATATTATTGAGGCAGCCAAAAAAAGAAATGCATTTTAGGTTTTAGTGATAGAAATTTCATATCTATATAAGGAAATTATTAGCCATGGCATACTTTACCCTAATTATTCTTAACTTTTTGTTTGTTCTGGATCCCTCTAAAAGTTTGATGAAGCCTAAAAATTATGTTTTTAGACTTCTACTGAAGTCTAAAAATATTTTTTAAATGAATAAAGCAAAAATACATAGGATTACAAAGGAAATCAATTATATTGAAATAGTTTTTGAAATATAAAACCACTTTCAAGGACCCAGTGTTTTACCTAAATAAAATCATCTATAGAATATTATATTTAATATTGAGTATCATATTTTACAAGAAGATTGATTACAACTGGAGCCAATTTAGAGGAGAATAATCCCTGGGTGATAAAAGTAAAATAAAATTATATCACATGTACATTAAAGTAATCTAGGAATGTTTATCCAACAGAACAGAACACTTTGGGAAGACAATCTTTAACCAGCTATTAGAAAGACTATCACTTTAACTTATTTATCCCAAGAGGACCAACTAAGATTAATGGGATTAATTTATAGTAGAGGGAAGCAAATTCTGGTTTGATGTACAGAAATAATTCCTAACAATTGGGACTTTACCAAAAAAAGGTTGTCCCCACCAATAGCATTTTCCATCACTGGAGATATCCATGAAGATGTTGGAAAAAAAAAACACTTATCAAAGAAAAAACAGATGCCTCAAATTGAGTTTGGCGTAAATAACTTCTAAGTCTTTTCCAACTCTAATGCACTAGAATTCTATGTAACACTCTTACTGGATATTGGTGTCTGTATTTGTACAAATCTCTTGCAGCATAAAAGCTTCTCTTTGGTTTGGCAGCCGACTCAATGGAATCATCATTCTGAAATTTAAAAAGAAGACCTATTCACTGAAAGAGAATATTGGTGCATGTCATTAAATATCATCACATTTATTTCACTGAATAATTTTCATAATTAACTTGAAATAACCCCCCCCACACACACACTCAAGTTCATTTTGATTCTTAACAGCATCTAAGAATTCTTCACTAGTCAATGTTTTTCTAATTTGGGGTCACTATGAATTTCACACACATTTCCTGGTAAATAATAAAATTTCATAATTACCCAAGAGAAGCCAGAGCCCATGGGGCCAAATGTAACATATCAATATTCAGCAGAAATGCAATAAATAAATCACTACATTTTTACTGTAGATTATATAACTGGTTATGAAAATTTTATTTTTGGTATTTAACATAACTACAGTCTCAAGAAAATAAATTGGTTCTATAAAGAAAATACTCATTAAATCTGTAATTCTTAGCTGTTCTTAGCAGTAAAGTAATATTTACACAAGAAAAAAGTTTTTAACAAACTTAGATAATCTTATAAGCGGCATATTTTATAGTACCACAACAAGGAAAATACTTACTCGTTCAATTATATTATACTGTATCATAAATCAGCAAAGTTAATATGCATACATATGCTAAGCAATCAAAAGCTTTTCCACTGAAATTAATCTACAAACTGAAATAACATATCATTTCTTATTGATCTTACTCTTAGATATCTGAATTTCTAACTTTACTAATTTCATAAATCTATGCAAAACAAGTTAATCTGTCCCAAATCTAAATTCTTAAGCTAAATGTCTTTTAAAAATTGATAGAGGAATACTTTGTCCCAATTTTCTTACATCTTTGCTCTCTTGCACATATCCTCTGATCCACTGACTTTGACTTCCTTGATTTTTCTCACAATAGATTTACTCTACATCATATCTGGGCACTTTATTTCCCCAGTGCTAAAATTCCCTAACTTTTCATCTCCATCTCCTTGTTTCTCTGACTTCCATCATGCTCCAGCTAAAATCTCACTTCCTACAAGAAGCCCTTCCTGATTCCCCTTAATGCTAATTTCCTTTCTATCTCCGATTTGTCCTCTATAGGTATGTATAGAAATATAAAGATAATCATATTTGTACATAGTTGCTTGTACATTTGCACATCTGTAAATTCCTTAAGAGAAGGCACTTTCTTGCCCCTCCTCTGCTCTCCCCTTCCCCCATCACCTTTTATTTTTAGTACTTGGTACATAATAGACATTGAATAATATATGCCTTTTGATTTGATGACATTCTTTTTATTTAAATGTGCCTGCAAGTGCTTTGATATCTGAAGATGCTTTTACAAAGCCTAAGATATTATTATGTTTATGTATTATGTTTAGTATTAGGAGAGGGAGAATTGGTGTTCAAGGCACACAGATAGACATCCTACCTGCAACATTAGCATTTGATTAAGGCTTTTGTGGCCAGTTTTTTTCCAGCTTTCATCTATAATAGCTGCAGAGAGAGAATTTTATGATTCTCACAATTGAGACAAATATATACAAGTTGATACTAGATCCTTTGGTTTTTAACATTAGGTACTCTATATGAAGGACAAGTTAGCTTAAATTCTGGATCCTATCATACATATAAAGACAGTTGTGCCTAGCAAATCCCCAAATTTGTTTGGCCTGAGCACCAATAAGTCAAAAATTTACATTATAATTAACAAAATGTTTACAGGTTGGCCTCAGTAAAAGTGTAAAAACCTTTATTTCAGAAATGCCCAACATGCTCAAATGCAGTATCTTCTATAAATAAATAATAAGTATATGCATATGCCAAAGAGAAACATTACTTTGGGTTTTAAATGTCCAAAGTGTAGATAAGTCAACAAAAATCAAATACCAACATATATAAATCAAGGAATAGTTTAATATAGTAGATTAACATCAGTAAGACTTGAATTTGAGTCCAACCTCAGACTAAGGGCATGGAAAGGCAGACAAATTACGAGCTTAAGCAAATATCTTAAGACTTAAGTCTAAGATAGTTGCTAATTTCTATCAATGAAAAGCATTTGCATACCAAGAATTTAATATACCAATGAAATTATAAGTCCTTATAAAATAATCTCATAGGAGGAAATCACTCCTATAATAAAACAGTATAAAACATATCTTGTTTTATTACATCATATAATCCTCTTCTTGGTGCAGCAGAAAGAGCACTGCTTCTCAAATCAAAAGAGATGGGTTCAAATCCTACTTCTGACAATAACAACCTCTACATCCTCAGGCAAAGTTGCTTCAGAACTAGGGACCTTAGTTTCCTTATTTGTAAAATGAGGGAGGGGGTCTAGGGAAGGAGGAAAGAATTATCATTTGTGCTGTGCCTACTATGTGCCAGGGACTAGGTTACATGCTTTATAAATATTATCTTGTTTAAATTGGACTAGATGGTCTCTGAGGTATCTTTCGCCTATGAATGTATGCTCTTATGATCCTCTCTCCTACATAACCATGGATACCAAATAATAACTCATTTATGTGGCATTCACACTATTCCTGTGAAGAAGCTTCTGTAAGTATCCTCATTTCATCCCTAAAAAAGGATACTTAGGCTCAGAGAACTTAAGTAATTTACTCAATCCCCTGACTAATAAAGGCCAGAGTCAGGAACCAATTTTTCTGACACAAAGGACCAAAAAAGATCAACCAAAGATTCATATTATATCCTATTGCCCCACAAAAATGAACTTTAGATAATACAGGAGGGGGGAAAACAGAAACTGAAATGTATAGCATGAAATGGAAGAAATCCCAAAGTTTTCATTTTAATTATTTGTAAAGCATAGATTAAGAAACAAGACTAATGAATAGGGAGAAGGAATGAAAGTTTTAAAGTTTATAGGTTTAAAGAAGTAGGAATCTTTGTTAGTAAAAGATTTGCTAGTGATGTATAACTTGCTACTTATTTGTTAACCTGAACCTGTGGTTTTAGTATGGAGAACTCTCAATTTATAATATCTTATATATAAAATAGAGACTGAGGGTGTGAAGAGGTAGTTACAATGCCCAAATACTCTCTACCCTCCATAGTAACAAGAAAGTAGAACCAAGCAAAGAGAATAGCAGATTGTTGTTCATTCTTAGTTCTAAAAACTAGAAGTTGAGAGATTTAGGGAAGTTTGGGATCTGTTCCTATACTCAAGTCCGGATAACAGAGGATCCTTGAGACAAGTAAGTCTAAATTTATCCAGTTGTCCCATTTGACTACAGAACACTATAACCATTAGAAGGGTCAGAGAAAACTAAGTCCTTGTGGTAGTGCCAAAAGGATTCATAAAACAGACAATTCTTTAGTAAGCTGGAAACTCTTTGCAATGTTTATGGTACTAGTAAAGGAGGTCTAAGGAAGAAAAGTGATCAACCCTTGTCCCCACCACACACACAACTTTCTTTGAATTCAGATGGACAAAAACAGAACAGATTTGTTACTGGCTTAATTTAGAGACAGTAGAGTATACTGGAAAGAGCAGCAGTTTTGGAGTGAGAAGAGCAAATTCTACTCAAGCACTTATAACCTATGTCACCTTAGGCAAGTTATTAGGGCCCAAATTTCTCTATCAGTAAAATGATTAATAGAAATATACAATCCTTTATATGCATGTTTCTTAGTGCAACAGCCTTTGGGGTGATTTCCCATGCAAGTAGTATATGCCATTTCTTTTCTCTTTTTCTAGAAGTCTTTGAATGGTTTATCAGATTGAAGATTTTCTTTATTTGAAAAAAAAGCCATTGGCATAATTACATATGAAATTTTCATTTTAAATATAAAGATGATCATTTAAAACTTTTAACAGGCTTCAATGCAATTCCTGAAAAATTGCTTTGAATTTCTTAGTTAAGATGCAATGAGTAAATGAAGAACTATTCTAATATTTTGACTTTAAGCAGGGAAATAGTAGAGTTTGACATGAGAAGAAAAGAAACAGACTTTAGCCCCTTCCCCTGCACTGTGGAAAGAGCACTCAATTTGGGAGTCAGAAATTTCAACTCTGCCATCTACTAGCCTTTGTGACCTTGAGCATTTTTTAAACCTTTGTAAAACGGAGAAATTAGCACTACTAAGTACTCCACCATACAGGATTGTGGTCAGGGAAGCCTTTTAGTTAAGTCTTAAAGTAACATATAAAGATCAGCATTTATAAGTTTAAGAATTTCCACAAGTGTGAATAGCTTTCATAGCCTTCTATTTTTAGCTATGACTAGTTCTTTTCTATTCTTCTGCTTTCTCTCTTCCTCCAGGTGCAAGGAAGCCACCCAACCAAATTAGGTTTTCTCTTTGGAAGAACTTCCTTAAACACAATTCACGGGCACAGATGTGCAACGGGCCTGGGCCTCCAGTCACAACCATAGCCACAACCACACGCCAACTTCTCAACCCGCCTGCAATTGCAGGGCTCCCCTCAACTTCCTGGTGACTCAGAGAGGAGTGTGCCTGGGGAGAAAAGAACGCCTGGACTCGACTCTTGTCTTTCGGAAGGCAAGGAGGGAAGAATGAGGCTGAAAGAAGAAACCCTCACCCCACTCACCCCACAAAATAATAAAATAAAATACATCCAGACTGGGGGTAGTCTCTCCCCCAATATGAGAACGCTTTTCCCTTTACCCTCCCAGTGAATCCTCCCTCCCTCCTTCATCGGGCTGGGGCAGCAAAGCCAAATGGTCTACTCGGGGACAGATCTCTCAAATTACCCCAAAGGACGAGGGGGGAGCAAAGGAAAGAGCACGGCTGGAGAGAGGTTAGCGAAGGAGTCCTGAACGGTCCTAGCTCCTTCTCCTGCCCACTGGAAAGGCTCTGGGGCGTACCTGCTCCTTGCTACCGCCGGCGTCCGCGTCTCGGTCAGGTACGGTGGCGCTGTCTTCTGACCACTGGCTGGCCCTAGCAGGTGGCCCCGAGGTTTGCTCAGGCTCGTGCCCCGGGCCCTCGCCGCTGCCGGGGCCGCTGCCGTCTCGGCCGTCCTCCTCTTCATCCGGCTCGGGCTCGGAGTCCGTCTGCCAGGTGGAGTCGCAATCCTCCACGGTGGTGGGCTCCTTGAAGCTGGTCCCGCTTAGCAAATTGCCCATTGAAGAAACGGCGATGGAGACGGAGGTTGCTGAGGGAGAAGGTGGAGGTGGAGATTGAAGAGGTGGTGAAGGAGGAGGAGGGCCGAGGGAGAGGGCAGGGGGCTGCGAGGTGGGAGGCAGCGGCGGTCACCACAGCTCACACACACGGCCCTCGCCGCTGCCCCCACGGAAGCCAAGAGCCAAAGGGAAGCTGGGGGGGAAAGGGGACCCGAGGTGGGGGCTAGGACCCAAGCATGGCAGCACTGGGAGTCTGGGGGCGGCCTGGGACGGGGCGTAGGGGCCTCCAAGAGAGCACAGGGCAGCTGCCACCAGCACCGCACTGATGTTCTGGTCCAATCCCGCCGCTGCTGCTGCTGCCACAGCCACCACCGCCGCTGCTGCTTCAGTGCAGAGAGAAGCAGACACACACACTCACAGGGAGGAGCAGGCGGCCTCAGGATTTCCACCGCAAACGTTTAAACCCGCCCATCTGATACCTTCTCCTCCCCATGGGCAAGAGGATGGGTGCTGACCAGGTCCACAGGGGAAGGGGCAACGAAGGCTTACTCCAGAGCCCAGAAGGCGTCACCTCTTAGAACCCTGGAGCCGGCATTTTTAACCCCCCACGTTTCAGCCTGGGCTGCTAGGCCCTAATTTGCCCTTATGACAACCTAGCTTCTGGGGTGGGAATAGGACCCTTCATGAAGGCGAAACTCCTCTTTCTTGGTCCTGTGGGATGGTTCCAGCAACGCCTAACCTCTTGTGTCCCATGCTGGCTGTATTGTCAAGAATTAAGCTTATCTTCCTTCCCATGAGCTGACACACTGACATGGTGAGAATTCTCTTGAGAGTTCGGAGGAGTTGCCCTATCATCAAACATTTATTGGCTACACTTCCCCTCCCCCTCCAGCTGCTTGCCTGGAAGGAAGATAAATTAGTTGCAGCAGGAGGAAGACAAAAACTAATGGGGTCCCACTGTCATACAACTGCAAAAGCCAAATTACAACTGGTACACGTTAGAATAGTTACAGAATTTCTTCCTCCCGAAAACGCTTTCCTCCTTCCTGTGCCTCAAATACAGATAAAACTCAAAACTTCCCACATTCTATAATATATTGATCTCTACCTGAAGAGTTTGTGTGTTCATGGGTATTCATCAGTGAAGTATATAGCATATGAATGTGTAAGAGCTCTATTAAAATTTACTTGTTCCTATAGAATTCCATCTAGTCTTTAATGCTGTTGTTCAATAAGCACTTATTAAATACTACAATTCAAGCAATTTGTTAAGATACAAAGACAGAGAAATAAAAGTTTCCTGCCCTTAAGTTCACATTTCAATAGCTATATTGCATTGTAGACCAGCAATCTCCAGTCTTTTCTGATCCTGTACCCCTTCAGCAAGATATTTTTGAACATGTACTCTCAAATATGTTTGGTTATTTACAAAGTACATGTCTGTACTGCTAACACAAGAAAACAATTTTGAAAAGGATGAGAGGGAGATGTAATCATAGTTGATCTTAGAGTCAATAGAAAACAATTGAAGTTTATTGAACAGATAAGTGATAGGGTCAAACTTGCCTCTTAGGAAAGTCACTGGCATTTTGTGGAGGAGGAGGATGATAATGATTAGTAATAATTGCTAACATTTGTATCCTGTTTTAAGGTTTATAAAGCACTTTTCAAGTGGCAAACTAATTTGATCTTCACAACTCTGTGAAGTAGGTGCTATTATTATCATTCCCTTTTTACAATTTAGGAAACTGAAGCTGACAATAGTTAAGTAACATGCCCAGGATCACATAGTTAGAAAATCTGAGGTAGGTTGTGAACTCAAATCTTCCAGTTCAAGATCTATTCTCTATCCACTGCACTACATAATAGCTTTAAGAATTCAGTAGAGGTTTGAGTGTGAGAGACCAATTTGAGAGGTTATAGTAATAGTTCAGGTGAGAGGTGATAAGATCTGAACTTCAGTGGTGGCCTTGAGAGTGGACAGAAGAGGAAGTATAAGAGACTTGGAGAAAGGACAAGATTTGGCAACAAACTATGTGGAAGTAGGGTAAGGAAAAATCAGGAATCAAAGATGCCTGGATGACTGGATAACTACAGAGATGGCAGTGCCCTTGATAGTAATAGGGAAGTTTAGAAGATGGGTAGTTTTGAAGGATAGTTTTTGGAAAGATAATCTAATGAGATTTTTGTTTCAGATTCCAATCCATACATACCTGTTGATCTCAAAAATCAAAAATGAGGAAACAAAGATCTTACAAGTCACTACTCCAGTATAGCAGCCATGAGAGGGTCTGAGACACAAAGTGGAGGGGCAGAATTTCCCAGGGGCATAGGGTAACTATTGTGGTAGATGTTAATTTTGATTATAACTGTCATAAGATGCCTGGCCAGACACAGAAGGGCAAAAGGAAATTTGCACAGCAAAGGGAGAAAGTAAAGTGTTTGGGGATAAGGGTTAGACCATGGTTATTTTGGAGACAAACCCCCTGACTGGCTATCAATTGGTTATCAGAGAGAGAATGAGATAAAATATGTCTTACCACCCTCTAGTTGATCACAAACTCCAGAGAGTCAGTCCACTACTATTCCTTTCCTTGCTTTGGAGAGCACTGTAATAGACGATAATTAGATAATTGCCTCCCTCGACCTCCAAAAACAACCTGTATTGAAATCTGAATAAAAATTCAAGAATTCCCTGCTCCACACCCAATTTAAAAAGAAAATCAGGTGGATGTAATGAAATTCACCTGATTTTATTGATATAGTTTTCCTCTACCAATGTCCTCCCCTCTCATATAAGTCAGTTTTTCTCCAGCTGCCAAGGTAATCTTTAAGTAGGGGGCCTTATCATAACACTCCTTAGTTTATTAAATCCCAGAGGTTGCCCATTACTAACAGAATAAAGTACAAACTCCTTAGCCTGAAATTTAAGCCCTTCTGCAATTTAATTCTATCCTATTTTTTCCACTTTTGTAGTATTTTGTAGTATTTTCTTATTTGCTCTCTATGCTATAAACAACTCTTGCCTCCATACCTAAATGCATACACACAAAGAATCCTCGTGACAGAAAGATATTTCTTGCCTAAATCTAATTTCCACTTAATGGCATATCTTCTTGAAGGCCCAGCTCAGGTGTCATTTCCTTTCCTGATATTGCCCACCACCACCCCATCCTAACTCACCCACATAGATGTGATCCTTCCCTCTTTAAATCTCTTAGAATCCTTTGCATGAATTTCACTGTGCACTCACCATTTTTCTAACTGGCATTAAGAAGAGTACTAGTTAAGTTTAGAAGCATTCTTAAAGTCATGAGCACCTGAGTTCTAGTCCCATATTTCCATAATATACTTGACTTATCACTCTGGGAAAGTCACTTAACCTCTCAATGCTTCAGAAAACTGACCATTAAATTGAAGATCAATTGCCTCTTTACATTGGTAAAGGGAGGTTCCTAACTAGGAATTCCTTATTAGGAAAGTATTAGAATCTCATTTTTTTTAAGTGAGAATTTGAAAACAAGAAAATGAAAGCATTTCTTGAGTGAATAAGAATAGGAATAATAGTATAGAGAAGAAAATAAGAATACATATGGGTGGGTGTAGTAAGAAGGAAACCAAAACTGATGAGTAGGACCCTGAGAATTTAGGGGGATAAGTACCTTGGAATCCATTGAGATTAAGAAAGTTTTTGAATGTCAGACTGAAGTTTGTAGTTGAATCTATAAACACTAGAAGCTCTATTGCAAGTTCAAAGACAAGGACCAAGCATGATTAAAATGGCATCTTGATAACATTAATTTTGTCCTGGTGTATAGAATGAATTGCACAGAGAAAAACTGAATGGAGTATCAAGTTACAAGAGTACAGTGGTAAGCCAAGTGTAAAATGGTAGGATCTTAACTAGGATGAAGGCAGTTATTTGCCATCAGTTTTAATAAATGCCCCATTTGCAGGAGAAATTGTATTCTTACATCTGTTTACAACTGAGTGGTCAGAATTTCCAGAATGCAATATCATTTAAAACATGTCACAGAGATCTGGAAAACTTGGTAGGCAGCAAAAGGAACTAAGGAAGAAAGGAAAGAAGAAAGAAAATAATAAAGGAAGGAATAAAGGAAAGGGAGTAAAAAAGGTAATGAAAGAAAGAAAAGATGGTAAAGAAGAAAAATAAAGGGGAAGAAAGAAAATAAAGAAGAAAAGGGAGAAACAAAGAAGGGGAAAAAGAAAAAGAGAAAAAGAACAAATACAATTGTAGGTTTAGCAAACTGTAATGGGTAACAAGAAATGTCAAAGAAAAACTGGAGTAAAAAATGTGCCATAAAACATGATTAATTGAATAAAAGAAAAGGCATTTACTAAGAGAAGATCATGAACCAGACACTGTGCTGAACATTGGGAATATAAATACTAGAAAGAAAGTAATTGTCCTCAAGAAACTTACATTCTAATAAGAGAAGACAACACAATTGTGGGACGGGGATTACCAAGGAGGGGTGTTTTGGACAGAGAAGTCTGAAAGGATAGCAACTGTAGTCATAAAATCATTGATTAGCTTGTTTTTTCCAGGAATGGTAATGCTGATTTGAAGATTACTTCTCTGGGGTAGAGTTGGAAGATGTGGGGAGGGTGGCCTGATGTAAAAATGTTCAGAAAGTGATGTGGTAGGTCTCAATCCAGGCAAGATAAAACCTTTGGTTGATCTCCCTGTTTCTGTTTTTCTGTTCCCGCTCTAACCCATCCTCTACTCTGCAGCTAAAATAATTTTCTTAAAGTACAAGTCTAACCATGCTATACCTCTTACACAATAAACTCCAATGCATTGCCAGGATCAAATATAAAAAGCTCTATTTGGCATTTAAATATCTTCATAATCTAACCCCTTCCTACCTCTACAATCTTTTTATACCTTAAATCCTTCCCCCAACTCTATAATCTAGCTACATTGGCCTATTTCACTACATCTCCCTGTCTTTTCACTTCTTTCCCCATACCTAAAATGCTCTTCAATTGGAGATAACCAAAAGGGGAATGGAATGTTCTGGGAAACAATATTTCCCAAGACAGAAGAAACTCAGCTGGTACCTGGATGATAAATTCTTTGAAAGCAGAAAGTTTCATATTTTTCCTTTTACTATTCTGACCATCTAGCATGATTTCATGAACATAGTGAATGTAATATACATTAATAATGTTTGTTAAATTAAATTGAAAACTTATGTATGTAGAATTAAATTGTAGATAAGGATGTCTAAGAGTGAAGCCCACTTCTTAAAAATGCATGAATCCAAAATGGGTTGAAAGCAGAAAAGTTTTATTAAGAAAATCATACACTAGTGCTTAGACCTCCAGTACCTGGGGTAAAAGAGCCCACAGCCCAAAGATTCATGCTTGGAAAACCACAAAAGGAAAGTTCAAGGAGGGTTTGGGAAAAAGAATGGACAAACTTTCCCAGAGAGAGATGGACATAGAATAGGATGCTTTACAGAAACAGACGACTGAAAAATTGGTTTTAGCCAATTTGGGAGTGGGGATGGGAAGAGCCACTATAGCTCAGCAAGGTCAACCAGAGAACATTAGCAAAGGACTCTGGGAGTAAGCAAGACTTTGGTTCCCTACAGTCTTCTGATTGATTCCTTTTGGCTTACTCTATGTTCAGTGTACCTGCCCAGTAAGGTAAGTTATAGAAAATAAACATTAATTTTAGGGATACTCTTTAAGGTATGAATAGGTTAAAAAAAAGAACCATTTGTAAAAATACTCAGTTCAAAGTTAGAAAATATACCATTTCTATCAGAAAACAAACTCCAGGTATATAGGATGTACATTCCAAAGATAAGTCAGGACTGAAATTAAGTGATATCTCCAAGACAGACAGATACCAACACTACTAGAGTGCTAATGGGGTGAGGATTGAGTTCCACAAATTTCTCAAACACCTATTATGAAAACAACCATATTGGAATATACAGGAATGTAATTACAGGAAGTTGCACAAGACCATGACTGCAGAAACTGGCATTTAAAAAAGGAAACTATGTCTGTTATTAACTAGAAGGAGAATGGGGAAATATTACAGAAATACTCCTAGCTCTGTGCTGATCATACCAAAAATTTCCCATTTACAGATAAGAAACTGAAGTTCCAGGAGATGTAGTTAGATAGTGACAGAGATGATATTTGGACCCAGGTTCTCATAGTTCATAGTGCCTTTACCACTGTACCATGCTGCATCTGGTATTCCCATCAATCACACAGTTACTGAGTGAGTCATTGTCTCAGTCCTATTTGTTATAATTACTAAGAGTCTGGAAAGGTCATCTGGATAGGTCGTGGATGAATTTCTTATTATCTTATGACTGTTTCTTATTTTTGTACTGTTGTTTCTAGAATGAGTTAATCATTTATTTTTGGCATTTAATTGTCAAATGAAGGAAAAAAGGAATTACCTCCCTGGCCAAGCAACACCAATCCTATTCATTCTGCCATATTTCCCTTTCACAAGGAGCAGGTAGATGTGTCAGGGATACATATCTTGCAAGGACTTTGCTGAAGTAGTCCATAAATGCTCCTCCCACCCCAATCCCCCATCTCACAAAATTGAGAATTTCTGTGTTGGAAATATGAGACCTCTCAGGCAACAATAAAAATTCTTCAAGTCACTGAATCTACTGGTTACTATACTGAAGCAAAACTTATTAAGTGGTTGTCTTTTTCCGAAGGAGAGAACACAGCATTTGAAAATGCTTAATTTATTTCCAGGGAGTAGTTTTTGCAAGTTTTGCTTGCTCTAGAACAAATAGTACTAAATATTTTCCTGACTGAGAGTGTGGAGTACCCGTTATAGTAAACAAATTTATAGATAATGCAGAGCTGGCAAAGATCATAAGCTTTATGAGTATTGGATTAATATACAGTGAAATCCTTGATGAGGACAAATTAAAATCAATATAATGAGAATTTAGCAAGAAATCATACCATTTGTAACTATTTAACTAAAATATAGGCAGCCAAAAAGGAAAATGGAGCCATATATGGGATGATAAAATAAATTTATATTTATATATATATATATATATAAGAATTAATCCTTATTCAAAAAAAGAATAATATTTCACAACTATTTTTTGCTGTATCTCAGCAATATATAGTCTGGAATCGACCTACTGCATTCAATTTAAAGTTCTATACTAAAAAGACAAACTAAAATTGAAAGGGAAAATGTTTTTAATGTTCAAAAAGTGTAGTATATGGAAAATTTATGCTAGGGGGAAAGCCTAATCTCAAGAAAAGAAAAATGAAAGAAAAAACTGTCTGAAAATAAAAAATTATTTATGTCCATCAATGAAAAAAATAAGCTTAGTCCTTTAATAACATTTTTATTTCTTAGCTATTTGCTCTTTATTAATTTTATTTATTATTAATATTATTAATTATTTTAATTTATATATTTATATTTAATAATAATAATATTATTAGACCTGAATTTAACTTATTTTTCATATTTGTTGTTCATTTAAAAAAACTCCGTTTATTGAGGATTTTATATAAAAGTTTGTTCTAATTGAAACCCAGAGATAATTATAGGGCTCATATAAAACTTAAAATGTTAAAAAATAAAAACTAAGGATGGATATTTCAATTGTGGCTCATATATAAATACCCCCAAATACTATTTTTGTTGCTATTTATTTATTTTTATTACTATGTTTACTATTATTATGGGTCTAGTATGATATTTCATTTTAATTATATTTCAGTACTGGTATTTTTACTTCCCAACCCAATATCATATACCAACTTTATTAACATACTTCAACTTCTGAACCATTATAAAAACTGGACCTACCACTATTTAAATATATTTTAATAAAGATAGAGATGTCATCATTTATTATTAACCTCTATTTAAAGAGTTTTTATATCTATTTAAAATCCTACAGAGTGAATTCTTACTTAAATCAATTAGAATTCATTCTTGGCAAATACCCTGAAATTGTAAAGGGCTTTTCCCAGGATTATGATAATCAAATATTCTCAACTCTTCTCCCATTTTTGTTGCTTTGGGATGCTATAGTTCTATAAAGTCTTAGAATAAATGAGAGGCAGCCTAGAATTCTGAAAACGGATCAGAGCATATGACTAATCAATTAATATTCATCAGTTACTTAGGAAAGTAGAAAATTATACCCATATTGACAATTTTTATCTCAATCTAATGGTATGTCTATTTAATCATCTACTTGCCCTCCTGAACATCCCTTCTTCCTGACCTATATAGAAATCATAGGATTAGAGCTAGAAGGAACTTGAAGCTCATTTAATTTACCTGCCCCCATTTTACAGATGAGGAAAGTGAAGTTAAGAGCTGTTAAATGATATGCTCAAGCTCACACAAATAGTAATGACCAGAGGGGAGATTTGAACCTGTTTTCTGACTTATGTCACTATTTTTCCCATCATAAATACAACTTCTCTTTCATTCATAATTAATTTCCATCTCTCAATTTCTTCATTTCTTTTCAAGACTACTGCAATTCACTAAATAAAGTTGTTTTTAATGCAGCCAAGTTCACCCACTACAAATTCATGATCCCTAAGCTCATTTGGAATCTGGCTCTTTCTCAAAAACTCTTCTATTCTAATTGACTCTGTCTCTCTTGGCACATAAATTGTTCTAAACCTTTTTTCCCTCTTTTTTTTCTCACCTGAAATTACACTCTAGCCCCCAGTAGTTGTAGAATATGACTCAGTCTTCTTTTCCACTGAGCTTATTGAAATCATTAAATATAACCCTTTTGGCTTTCCTTCTATAATCCTCATGATTTCTCAGAATCATCACTCCTTTTTGACCATAGAAAAGGAATCTCTGTCTTTCATTAAAGCTAATCCCTTTACCTATGTCTTAATGACAATGGAAATGTAGAATATCATACATCATATGAGTCACAATTGAACCTAATTCTCTGTAACATTTGATGGTCACCTCTATAGGTTGTAGTTTCCTTATTTGTAAAATCAGAATGTCAGACCCCATGGATGGTCAAATATGGAGTCCATTTATTTCAAGTTCTCTCAGCCTTAAATACCTTGGTACAATTACATCACTACAGCACACTGAGTATGTGCTAACTATAAGCACCTTACTATTATTATGTAAATACCTCTTTGCTGCAAGTATCTCTGCTTCTAGTAGAACACGGGTTGTCATGCCTTATAACTTCTCAGGAAGGTTGAGATGCCCCCAAGGAGGGAAGAGAGCTGAACCAGACATTGTCAGCAGGTTCCCTCTGGGCTGAAGGGTCTTATACTTCATTGAGAGTTCCCCCACTCTCTGTGGCCTTCTACAATTATGATGGCATATTATTCTTCTATAAGAAATGATAAGCAGGATGCTCTCAGAAAAACCTGGAAAGTCCTCCATGAGCTCAAACAAAGTGAAATGTATAGTATATGAAGTGATAGCAATGTTGTAGGATGATCAGTTGTGAATGACTTCATTATTCTTGGCAATCCAATGATATAAGATTACTTTTTCCCCCTGAGACAATTGAGGTTAAGTGACTTGCCCAGGGTCACACAGTTAGGAAGTATTAAGTGCCTAAACCAGATTTGAATTTATGTCCTCCTGACTTCAGGGCTGGTGCTCTATCCACTGCACCACCTAGCTCCTCCATAAGACTACTCTTAAGGACTTATGATGAAAAAATGCTATCCAGATCCAGAGAAAGAACTGATGGTGTCTGAGTACAAGATTGAAGAATATTTTTTTGCATTTACTTATTTTTCTTGAGGCTTCTTTTGGTGAGGAAGATCTATGTTTTCTTTCACAACATGGCTTTTATGTTTTCCATAACTTCACAAGTCCGTTCTCAATTTGGAATGGGAAGAAAGGAGAGAATCTGGAACTCAAAGTTTTAAAAACAAATATAAAAATTTGTTTTATATGTAATTGGGAGGGAGGAAGGGAGGAAAGGAGGGAGAGAAGGAGGAACAGAGGGAGACAGAGAGAAAAAGAGGCAAAAGGGAGGAAAGAAGGGAAGGAAGGAGGGAGGGAAGAAGGCAGGTACCCTAGGCTGCCCAAGAGGATCCAGGTTAAACACAGAAACTGTTTAAAAACAGAACTGATTAAAATTTCCATTCCAATAAATATCAGAATAATATCTGTAGGTGGCTATTGCATTTCCAGTCAGGATGAGACACAATCTCAAAAAATTAAAATAAAATGAAAAATAAATAAAATTTAATTTTAAAAAATGACTGATAATGACTGAAATGTAGCCCCAATAAAATGCAGGGTCTTTGAGAGCAGGTACTATTTTGATTTTGTCTTTGTTTGCCTTTCCTATGCCTAGTACACTGCTAGGTATACTATGGGTGCTTAATGCTTATTTATTAATTAATGGATCAATTGATAATTATTAAAAATAATTTTACTATTTGTTTAGAGAGAAGGCAAATGCTATATCATATTATGCCAACTAGCTGTGTTTCTGGTTTCTGGTTTAGAGAAAGAAAGAAGAAGGAGAAAGAATTACAGAATCACTGAATCATGGAGTTGAAAGGGGCAACTAATTCAATTTAAATTAATTAATCTAAATGGTTTCATCCTTTATAGGAATCCTCTCTCCAACCTATCCAACTACCTATGTGACCTTTGGCAAATAATGGGGCAAATCATATCCCATCTCTAGTTGTCAGGTTCCTCACCCATAAAATGAGGAGGTTGGATTAGTTGATCTCCAAGACACTTTACACCTCTATATCTATGGTTCTATGATTATCCATGAACACTCTCTCCAACATGCCCAACATGTAGTCGTCTAGCCTGTATTAGAAGACTAGAAGGAGAAAGAGGAAGGAAAAAGGAAAAAAAGAAGGGGAGGAGGACATGCTTAGCACAGTGCCTAGCACATGAGCTGACACTTAATAAATTTTTATAATTGACTGAGTTGAGTGAATGATTTTGGTCTTGTAGAATAATGAAAAGAACACTTTGGAGTCAGAAGTACTGTTTTTGACCATTGATTCTAACACTGAAGTAGTAGAGTTCTCTGAAAAGAGCCCTGTTTCTGGAGTCAGAGAGAGATCCCATTTGGGTTTAAATCCCAATTCTCAAGTTTATTTACTGCCAGTATAACCATAAGCAAGTCATATTATCTCTAGAACTCAAGACTAGATGGCAAGTTAGCAGAAAAACTTGAAATCAAACACTGCATTATTTTCTTAGCTGGGCAAGTTACTTAACTTTTGTGCCTAAGACTCCTCATCTGTAAAATGGATCTCCCAGAATTCTTGTGAGGGTCAAATGAGTTAACATGTACAAAGCTCTCATGTGCAAAAATGTTTGTGGCAGCCCTTTTTGTAGTGGCAAGAAACTGGAAATTGAAAAGATGCCCATCAATTGGAGAATGGCTGAATAAATTATGGTATATGAATGTTATGGAATATTATTGTTCTGTAAGAAATGACCAACAGGAGGATTTCAGAGAGGATTGGAGAGACTTGCATGAACTGATGCTGAGCGAAATCAGCAGAACCAGGAGAACATTATACACAGCAACAAGACTATACGACGATCAATTTTGATGGACATGGTTCTCTTCAACAATGATGTGATTCAAACCAGTTGTGCTGCGATGAAGATAGTCATAGGCCTGTGGGAACTGAGAGTGAACCACAACACAGCATTTTAACGCTTTCTGTGAATATTTCCATGCATTCTGTTTTCCTTCTTAGGTTGTTTTTTTCTTCTTCTCTTTCTAGATCTGATGTTTCTTGTGCAGTAAGATAACTGTATAGATATGTATACATGTATTGTATTTGTCATATAATTTATCCTATCTAGCATGTATTAGATTACCTGTCATCTAGGGGTGGGGGGTGGGGGGAAGGAAAGGAAAAGCTTGGGAAAAAAAAGTTTTTTTGCAAAGGTCAATGTTGAAAGGTCACTCATGTTTTGTAAATAAAAAGCTTTATAAAAAAAAAACATGTACAAAGCTCTTTGAAAGTATATATAGCTACTACTTTTTATTATTATTAAATAAAACCTAAGTTCCCTTCTAGCTCTAAAGCAATAATCCTGTAACCTGGTAGGTACATGATTTCAGGCAAGTAACTGGTCTTCTCCAAATCTAGTTTCTTCATCTATAAAATGGGGATAAGAAATGTTTCTATTTATATAGTGCTTAAGGCTTATTAAAGCTTATTAAGGACTTTCTTCTTTGAAGATTTCTTCTTTCTTCTACTCTTGGAGAAAATAGTAGTTTATGCCCATTTTTAGATGAAAAAACTGAGATTCAGACAGATTCAGTGATTCTCCCATGGACCAACAATTAATCGATTTCATTCTAGGTCTCAATACACATCTTCTTATTCCAAATATCAAGTTCCTTCCACTAAGCCATGCTGCCTCTTACCAGTATATCACCTGGGGTCAATTGTGAGGATCAAATAAGATCATGTATTTGACAGTGGGCAGCTAGTTGACTCATCTTCTTGAGTTCAAAACTGGCCTCAGCTATATGTTGGTAGGCAAGTCATCTAATCTTGTTTGCCTCAGTTACTCATCTGCAAAATAAGTTTGAGAAGGAAATGGAAAACCACTCCAGAATCTTTGCCAAAAAAACTCCACCAAAATGGGATCAGAGTCAGACATAACTGAACAATAACAATTTGATACCACTGAGAACATTATATAAAAATGTCATTAAAATGATATGATCTTTAAATTTAACTCATATTTTCCACTAAGATTTTATTATAAAGCCTCTTTCTGATATAAAAGTGGACCCCAATCATCAAAGAGTAGAACAAAATTAGAGAAGCTTTTAATATGGCCTGGCCATATTTCATTTTTGGATCACAATAACTCCTAAGTTATAGAGGAATTATCACTTGTATCGATGGAGGTAGTGTTGAAAATCAATCAGTTAGCATTTATTAAGATTGACTATGTGTCAGGAACTGGGGATACAAGTACAAAGAATGAAACAATATCTTCTCTCAAAGAGCTTATGTTCCTAGTTATTTCAAAGTCAATTTCTTGTAAGTAGGAGAACTGTTTATTTTTGATTCATGTTATTTTTAAACCTTTTCTGAGAACTAATGATGTGTTACCTGTCAAGCAAAATATAAAATTATTCAATTCCTGCACACTCAGCTCTCTCTTTAAAGCATGAGGGCAGACACAATTGGAGGAAAAGTATGGGTATCCCTTTGTACTGTGAGCAATAATAGGTAACATGAAGCTTATATTGACTCACAACAATAGTCATCAAAAACAAATAACTGAGAAGAGAATTTTTATAAAGCATTTTGTTTTAAAAACATATGCATAGATAGTTTTCAACAATGGCCCTTGCAAAACCTTGTGTTCCAAATTTTTTCTCCCTCTCTGCCCCCCACTCTCTCTCCTAGAAAGCAAATAATCCAGTATATGTTAAGCGTGTGCAATTCTATACATTTTCCATAATTATCATGTTGCACAAGAAAATTCAACTCAAAAAGAAAAAATGAGAAAGAAAACAAAAAGCAAGCAAACAGCAACAAAAAAAAAATGAAAATACTATGTCCCCACCATCCTCTCTTAGAGGCAGATCTCCATCACAAGATCATTGGAACTGGCCTGAATCACCTTGATCTTAAAAAGAGACACATCCATCAGAATTGAATATCTTATAATCTTGTTGCTGTGTAAAATGTTCTCTTGGTTCTATTCACTTCACTTAACATCAGTTCATGTAAGTCTCTCCAGGCCTTTCTGTAATCATCCTGCTGATCTTTTCTTATAGAACAATATTCCATAATATCATATACCACAATTTATTCAGCCATTCCCCAACTGATGGTCATCCACTCAATTTCCAGTTCCAGTTTCCACTACAAAAAAGACTGATAGAAACATTTTTTACATGTGGGTCCTTTTCTCTTTTTTATGATGTCTTTGGGATACAAGTCCAGTAGAGATACTGCTGGATTAAAGAGTATACACAGTTTGATGGCCCTTTGAGCACAGTTCCATATTGCTCTCCAGAATGGTTGGATCAGTTTAAAACCAACAAAGTATTAGTATCCAAGTTTTCCCACATCCCCTCTAACATTCATCAATATCTTTTCCTATCATCTTAGCCAATCTGAGGACTTTAATACTTATTGAATAATACAAGTTATAATAATAATACAAGAATGCATCCCTGCATCCCTGGCATATCTCCTACGTAGTCATGGTATATTATTCTGGAGATGACTTATTTAATCTCTTTATTAATATTTTATTCACAATTTTTTCATCAATATTCATTAGAGAAATTGTTATATAATTTTCTTTCTCTGTTTTGGCCCTACTTGGTTTAGATATCAATACCATATCTGTCATAAAAGGAATTTGGTAGGATTCCTTCTTTCCCTATTTTTCCAAATATGTTGTATAGTATTGGAATTAATTGTTCTTTAAATGTTTGCTAGAATTCACATGTAATTCCATGTGGCCCTGGAGACTTTTTCTTAGGGAGTTGATTAATAGCTTGTTCTATTTATTTTTCTAAAATGGAACTATTTAAGTAATTTATTTCCTCTTCTGTTAATCTGGGCAATCTATATTTTTGTAAGTATTCATCTATTTCACTTAGATTACCAAATTTATTGGCATACAGTTGGGCAAAATAGCTCCTAATTTGCTCTAATTTCCTCTATTGGTGGTAAGTTCACTCTTTTCATTTTTGATACTAACAATTTGATTTTCTTCTTTCCTTTTTATAATCAAATTAATTAAAGGTTTATCTATTTTGTTGGGGGGGTTCATAGAAATAACAGTTAATTTTATTTATTAGTTCAATAGTTTTCTTACTTTCGATTTTATTAATCCCTTTTATTTTCAGAATTTTTAATTTGGCATTTAATTGGAGGTTTTTAATTTGTTCTTTTTCCAGCTTTTTTTAGTTTCATGCCCCGTTCATTGATCTCTCTTTATTTTATGCAAGTAAGCATCTAGATATATAAAACTTCTTCTAAGAATTGCTTTGGCTGCATTCCATAAATTTGGCATGTTGTCTTGTCATTCTCTTGGATGAAATTATTATTAGTATTATTATTTTTGCTGAGGCAATTGGGATTAAGTGACTTGCCCAGGGTCACACAGCCAGGAAGTGTTAAGTATGTGAGATCAGATTTGAACTCAGTTCTCCTGACTTCAGGGCTGGTGCTCTATCCACTAGACCACCTAGCTGCCCCTTGGATGAAATTATCAATTGTGTCTATGATTTGTTGTTTCACCCACTCATTCTTTAGGATTAGATTATATAATTTCCAATTAATTTTTAGTCTATTTGCTCCTGGCCCTTTATTACATGTAATTTTTATTGCATCATGATCTGAAAAAGATGCATTTATTATTTCTGCTTTTCTGCATTTGATTTTGAGGTTTCTATGCCCTAAAACATGGTCAGTTTTTGTGTAGGTTCCATGTACTGCCACGAGCAAAGACTCCATTCAATTCAAGTCCTCCTTTGTGTCTCCATTCAATTTTCTCCAAAAACCTATCATATCTAACTTTTCTAAAATTCTATTTACCTTCTTAACTTTTTTCTTATTTATTTTGTGGTTTGATTTATCTAGTTCTGATAGAGCAAGGTTGAGTTAGTATAGTTTTGCTGTCCAATTCTTCTTGCAGTTTCTTTTCCTGAGATGTAATTTTCCCAATTGTCCCCTCCCCTTTCCTCTTCTTCCTGTACAATCCCTTTCTACTTCTAGTTTCTTTTTTATATCATCACAATAAAGTCAAATTTATCTTCTAAATATACCCCTAATGGAGATAAAATTTTCAAAAGTTACACTTATCATCTTCCCACATAAGGATGCAAATTTGTAAACTTTTAATAGAACCATAGTTTTTTTTTTTCCTTTTTAACTTTTTAACTTCTCTTGGAGTTTTCATTTTGGGGTCTTTTTCAGAAGGTGATTGGTGAATTCTTTTAGTGGGTATTTTACCCTCTGGTTCTAGAACATGAGTGCAGTTTTCCTTGGTGATTTCTTGAAAGATGTTGTCTAGGCTCTTTTTTTCATCATGGTTTTCAGATAGTCCAATAATTTTTAGATTGTCTCTCTTAGATCCATTTTTCAGGTCAGTTGTTTTTCCAATGAGATATTTTACATTTTCTTCTGTTTTTTTTCATTTTTTGGATTTTATTTGAGTGATTTTTGATATCTCTTTGAGTCATTTATTTCCATTTGTTCAATTCTAATTTTTAGTGAGTTATTTTCTTCAGTTAGCTTTTTTATATCCTTTTGCAATTTCAATTTTTAAATGAGTTGTTTTGCTTATTAGATTTTTTTCCATTTCAGAAATTCTGTCTTTCAAGGAATTGCTTTCTTTTTCCATTTTGTCAAATCTATGTTGTAAGGAGTTATATGCTTTTTCCATTTCACTAAATCTATTTTTAAGGAGTTTTCTTCAGATAATTTGTGTTTCTTTTTTCCAAACTCTCCTGCAAAGTTCTCATTTCCTTTTCCCATTTGTCTTTGAACTCTCTTTTAAGATCCTTTTTGAATTATTCCAAGAGAGCCTTGTGAGATGGAGACCAACTCATATCACCCTTGGGAGCTTCATCTGGACATTTTAGTGTTCTCAGGTTTTGAGACCTGTCCTTCCCCATCTCCGTAAAAGTTATCTATGGTCAGAACTCTTTTTGCTTTTTTGGCTCATTTTTAAAGGTTGAGGCCTGCTCTTAAAGCAAAAGGTAGATTGTCTCAATCTTCCTCTATAGGGGACAGTGGCTTCACATGGCCCTGAGAGCAGTGCTACTGTTCCTTTTAATGCTGAGTGGGCATGGCCAAGTGCAATATTATTGTGGGGTTCAGGGGTTCACTATTTGCCTTTTGTAGTTGCATTGGGTGACTCATAGCTATTTTTGCTGATCCACTAGCTCTGAACCAGGACAGAGTATCCAAAGCTGCTGAATTTTAGCTAAGAGCCTCCTAGTACATTTCTCTGTTTTAAGGAAACCACTCTCTCCTGGGTCCCCACATTGCACCTGAGCTTGGGACTCTCCCCATGCCCAATTGAAACAGACCTTTTCTGAAATTCTTCCAAAATATCTTCTGCTGGAAATTTGTTACACTCCAAATATTTGTGGGTTGTGTCAGTTAAGAAGCTTGATCTGGTATTAATCTGAGGGAAGCCAGGAAGAGGTCAGACAAAGACTTGTCTACTCTCCCCCATCACCCCTCCACGCCCCCCCCCAGAGAAGAGAACTTCCTAAGAAAACATTTAAATCAATTATCATCTGGAGGAAATTGGGGAAAGATGGCAAAATAAGGCAGAAAACTACCTAGCTCTTTCAAATTCCCCCACAAATAACAAAAAATAATGCCTCAAAGTAAATTTTTGAGTAGTAGAAATAATTAAATTCAATTAAAATTTAAAATAATTAAAAGTAAAAGTAAAGTAATTGTCTAGCCTAAGACAATTTGGGAGAAAGTTAAGAAAGCTCTGCCCTCTAAGGTAGTAGTTTGCCTTTTTGAAGAGCAAGCACCCTCAGGCAGATAGCTCAGAGTCACCAAAGAGCAAACAACAAACAAAAGCAAGGCAACTGTGTAGATAGAATCCTTGCTTCAGGATCTTTTGCCCCAGGATGATGTAAGGGTTATAATTGGCAGTAGTGCTGGGGGTTATGGCTCAGAAACAGAAAGGAGTACCTGAGGTCACTCAGAGACCAAAATGTGAACTAGCTTGGTAGTGACCGCACCTGGTCTTGGGGTATGGAACATTGGATATAGAAAAAATTTCCAGCAAAAGCTATTTTGGAAGAACTTCAGAAAAGGTTTGTCAATTGGGCATGGGGAGAAAGGCTCAAGAGGCAAGAGATCAAAGGCTTCTAAGTAGAGCTCAGAAAACAACACCATGAAAAATCTGAAACCTGAAACATTATCACCTGCACTTTATGAGCAGAAACCATCTCTAAAACAAAGTTAAAATCCAAGAAATAGACCTTTACAATAAACTGATAAAAACAAACAGAGAGAGAATCTGAAATTATAACTGAAAGATAGCTACAATGATAGAGAAGGGTTTAAATGCCAAAGAAGATAAAACAGCTTCTTGTAAAGCTTTAAAGAAAAATGTAAAATGAGGGGCAGCTAGGTGGCGCAGTGGATAGAGCATCACCCCTGAAGTCAGGAGGCCCTGAATTCAAATTTGATCTCAAACACTTAACATTCCCTAGCTGTGTAACCCTGGGTAAGTCACTTAACCTCAATTGCCTCAGCAAAAAAAAAAAAAAAAGTAAAATGATCACAGGCCCAAAAAGAGTTCTTGGAAGAGCTTTTAAAAGAAAGGTAGCAGAAAAAATGAGAAAAAAAAAAAGAATAATACAAGTAAAGCAGGAGCATTATGAAAAGAAAGTCAACCAATTGGGAAAATATATTCAAAAAGTTATGGAAGAAAATAATTCCTAAAAATTAGAATTGGGCAAAGGGGAACTAATGACTTCATAAGACATTAAGAAATGATAAAACAAAATCAAAGGTGAAAAAATATAAAAGAATATAAAACATCTCCTTAGAAAAACAACTGACCTGAAGGACAGAACAAGGAAAGACAACACAAGAATTGTCGGATTATCTGAAAGTTATAATACAAAAGAGTCCAGACACTATATACTTAAATCAATAATTAAGAAAAATTGTAGGAAGTTCTAGAACTACAGGGCAAAATAGAAATTGAAAAAATTTTTACCAATCACTACCTAAATGAGATTCCAATATGAAAACTCACCAAAAAAAGAAAGAAAAAGAAAAAAATGTAAAAAGGAAAAAAACTCACAAGAACATTATAGATAAATTTCAAAGTTCCCAAGTCAAGGAGAAAATATTATAAGCAACTAAGAAGAAGCAATTCAAGTATTGTGGAATTGTGGTCAGGATAACAAAGATTTAGCAGCTTCTACATTAAAAAATCAAAACACATAGAATATGGTATTTTAAAGAGCAAAGGAGCTCAGTTGGTAACCAAGAATAACCTACCCAGCAAAGCTGAGTATAATCTTTCAATGGGGAAGTGGATCTTTAATGAATTAATCAGGTTTTTTTTCTTGAGGAAAAGACTAGAACTGAATAGAAAACCTGGCTTATAAGAACCAGGAGAAACATAAGGATGACATCAAATCTTATGGGATGCAGCAAAGGCAATAATCAAAGGAAATGGTTACAATAAATTACAATAAATGCTTACAATAATAAAATAGAGAAAAAGCATATTAATGAATTGGGTATGCAATTTTTAAAAAATTAGAAAAAGAACAAATGAAAAATCTTCAGTTAACATCAAATTGGAAATCCTAAAATTTAAAAGTGAGATTAACAAAATCATATATATTCATAAAAAACTATTGAATTAATAAAACTAGGAGTCATTTTTCTGAAAAAAAAATTATACAATAAATAAATCATTAGTTAATATGATTTTTAAAAAGAAAAGAACTAAATTACTAGTATCAAAAATAAAATTAAAAGAGTGATTATACCACTAGTGAGAATGAAATTAAAAGAATTATTAGAAGTTATTTTGTCTAATTACATGCCAACAAATTTAAGAATTTAAGTGATATTGAAGAATGTTTATAAAAACATAAACTCCCCAAGATAACAGAAAAGGAAATATAATAATTAAATAAACCTATTCTTAGAAAAAGAAATTGAATACTCCCTAAATGAATTTCCTAAGGAAAAAGCCTCAAAACCAGATGATTTAAAAGTGAATTCTACCAAAAATTGAAAAATCAACTAATTCCAATGCTAAATAAATTATTTTGGAATAATAGGCAAAGAGGATCCTCCCAAACTCTTTTTATGATACAAACATGGTACTGATATTAAACCAGGAAGCAAAAAGAAAGAAAACTATACCAATTTCACTACTGAATCTTAAGGCAAAAATCCTAAATAAGATACTAGCTAGGAGACCACAACAATATATCACGAAGATTATATGTTATGATCAAGAGGGATTCATACCAGGAATGGTATTAATATAATTGATTTTATGAATATTAAATGTAATAAAAATCACATGATTATATTAATAGGTGCAGAAAAAGTTTTTGATGAACTGCAACACTTAATCCTATTAAAAAAAAAAGCAACAAACACTTGTAGGCATTAGTATGGTTTTTTTTTTCCCTTAAAACAATAAGAAACACTTACCTAAAACCATCAGCAAAAAGTACATATATATATGTGTGTGTGTGTGTGTGTGTGTATGTATATATATGTATATTACAGACATATGTATGTCTGTATATATATATATATGTATATGTATGTCTGTATATATATGTGTGTGTGTATATATGTATATATATATATATGTATATGTATGGAGTAAGCCAGAAGACTTCCCAATAACATCAGTAGTGAAATGAGAATGAATACCTATCAGCACCAATATTATTTAATATTGTACTAGAAATGTTAGCAAGCTATAAGAGAAGAAAAAGGAAATTGAAAGAATCAGAATGGGCAATGAAAAAAATTATCTCTTTTTGCAGATAATATGATGATATTCTTAGAAAATACTAGGAATTCAACTAAAAGTTATTTAAACAATAATTTTAGCAATGTAGCAAGATATAAAATAAATTCATACAAATCATCAGAATGCCTATACATCACCAACAAAACTCTGCAAGAAGAGATGATAATTCATTTTAAATAACCATAGACAATATTATAAATAACAAAGTTAGATATAAATAACTAAAGAAATTGTGATTGTATGTGGGTGGGCTAAGTCAATGACATAAAAATGGCAAATCTACCTAAACTAATCTACTCATTATAGCACCATCTCAAAAAAAAATTAGCAAAAAATTAGTTTACTGAGCTAGAAAAAATATCAACAAAATTCATTTGAAAGAACAAAAGGTCAAGAATATCAAAGGAATTAATGAAAAAAATGTAAAGTAAGAAGGGCTAGCAATGCCATATCTTAAACTGTAATATAAAGTAATTATCAAAACTATCTGATACTAGCTAATTAATAGAATAGTGGATCAGTAAAATATAGTAGGTAATATAATATAGAAAGGTAAATAATTATAGTAATCTTGTGTTTGGTAAATATAAAGTTTTGAATTTTGGAGATAAGAATTTATCATTTGGTAAAAAATTGTTTGGAAAACTGGAAAATAATCCAGGAGAAACTTAATATAGAATAATATTTCATACTATTTGCCAAGATAAGGTCAAGATGGATATATCACCTAGACGTATCATAAGCAAATTAGAAGAACATGGAATACATTATTATCAGATTTATGGATAGGAGTAAAATCTATGAATAGATAAGTAATAGAGACTTTTGTGATATGTAAAATATATAATTTTGATTACATTAAATTTAAGATTTAGTACAAATAAAGCTAGTGTAGCCAAACTTAGAAGGAAAGCAGAAAATTCCGGGGGAGGGAGGGAGGGGAGTTTTTATAGACAAGTTCTCAGATAAATGCCTTACATATCAAATATATAGAGAACTTCACATTTGTAAGAATATTAGTCATTTCCCAACTGATAAATAGTTAAAGAATATGAACAGGCAATTTCTGGAGAAAGCAAAACTGTTTATAATTGTATGGAAAAAATGCTCTAAATCATTATTGATTAGAGGAATGCAAGTTAATACAATTTTGAAATATCTCATACCTCTCTAAAATGATAGAATTGGAAAATGACAAATGTTGGAGGGAATGTGGAAAAATTGGGACACTAAACACTGTTGATGGAGCTGTGAAATGATGCAAACAGATCTAGATTGCTTGGGAGAGCAATCTGGAATTATGCTTAAGATTTATAAAACTATAAATCTTTTGACCCAGCAATACCACTATTAGGTCTGTTTCCCAAGCTAATCAGAAAAAAGAAAAGAATTGAATGAAATAAACAAAACCAAGAGAACATCATATACACTAATAATATTGTCAGAAAAGTAAATGTACATATCTAAGTTTTTCTGAGTTATATGACTATTCAATTCTATTACAAAATACTTATAAAGGAAGATGTTATCCACCTCAAGAGAAAGAACTGACAGAATTATCTATTGCATAGTTTCATACACACACATTCACATCTACACACATAAAATCTGTTTCCAATGTTAGTGTTCTTTAATTCAGGGTTGGAAAGAAGGAAGGGAAATAGTTTGAAATTTGAATGTAACAAAATTTTTAAAAAAGAAATATATAAAAAGAATGTATTTAAGTAGAAGGAGAAAGACTAGTTTTGAACCCTCTTTCCCCTATGCCCTCCCATAAAAAATAACAAGAAATCACTTTGTAAATATTTTGTGCTTGTCTGGATCTATACTATTTCCATGCTTAGCACAGTGCATGGCACATACTAGGTGTTTAATAACTGTTTATTGATCAATTCTTTATTAGCTCTCAGAATGTAATGTCCTTCTTGAAGGCAAGAGCTATTTCATTTTGTACTTTGCATTTCCAATGACTTGCACAGTGCCTGTCACCTAGGCAGTGTTTAACATAAATGATTGCTGAATACATTAGTTGAAAGGAGATTTGGATACTATTAACAAGAGAATTGGAGAGTAGAATGGGAGAATGGAAGAGAAAAGGAAGGGGTAGTCTACAGAAGCAGCAGGTAATAGTAAAAATACAGTGTTCCTTGTTTTATTCAATAGGTGGGAGAAGCAGCAGAAAATCATGAAATATCACTTGATTTGTAATAGTAAGACTACAGCTAAGTGATACAGATACAATCTGAATCAGGAAAACTTGAGTTCAAATTTTTAGCCTCAGATACTTAATAGCTATGTGATTTTCAGCAAGTCTCTTAAATCTGTCTCAGTTTCCTCATTTGTAAAATGGGGACAATTAGCTATCTTCCAAGGTTGTTGTGACTATCAAATGAGATAATAATTGTAAAGCACTTAGCACAGTTAACTGGTACATAGTAACCACTATATAAATGTTGGGTGTTGTTGTTGTTGTTGGGTCAGCTAGGTGACAAAGAGGATAGAATGCTGGACCTGGAAATTTAAAGATCTGAGTTCAAATATGACCTCATACACTTATTAGGTAAGTGACCGTGGGCAAATCACTTAATCCTGTTTGCTTCCATTTTTTTCCCACCTGTACAATGAGCTAGAGAAGAAAATGGAAAACCAGTCTGGTTATCTTTGCCAGGAAAACCCCAAAAGGGAGTCATGAAGAGTTGGTCAAGACTAAAAATTACTAGACAAAAAAAATTAATAATATTACTACTTAACTTCTTGCCTCAGTTTTCTCATTTGTGAAATTGGGCTTATGATAGCATGTACCTGGCAGGATTGTTGTGAGGATCAAATAAGTTAATGATTGTAACATACTTAGCACAGTGTCTGACACATAGTAAGTGCTATGCAAATGTTTATTATTATTATTATTATTTCTTTTGGACTCAACCCAAAGATAGTTTTGTTAGATCTGTAAGGTCATTTCTCCTACTGTGTGAAATCATAATTCATTCAGCCTTTTAATTTAATTTATCAAGTATTTATTCAACACATACTATCTTCCAGGCACTATTCTAGGAATATAAAGACATCTCTGTACTCTTGGAGTTTATATTCCATGAGCAGAAATAGGAAACACCATGTTCATAGATAAGTAAATGCAAAATATTTTTTAAATGGCTGAATATTCCCATAAATCCTCTTCAGGAGTCCACTGAACTTGCTGGGGGAGGGGGGACTATCTCTAAATCTGTTTTCATTGCACACATATATATGGAACACTCTAACTGCGCATCAGTTACCCACGACTACATCACTATCCCATATTCTTTTTCAGTCATACAGCTTTCTGAGGGGATTACCATGACAACCAGTTTTCCAGGAAAGCATGATAAAAAAAAACACCCAGCCAGTGGTACATTTTCTAATGAGCATGCAATTTATTTTAAAGTTTGAATGATTATTGAATCTATCAAGTTCAAAACTGCAAAGATAGCTACTTTTAAAAACATTTCAAATAAATGAGAAGAAAGTTTTAAGTACCACAAGATCTTTAGTCTAGGGATAGATTCATCCCTGAAACCTGCATCACTGAAATCTAACTCTTTCCAGTTCCACATCAAAATAAAGAGCAAAGAATTTCTGGGCAACCACAAAACAACTGATCCATTAGTCTGATTGGCAAAAATAAGGAAAAATGGATAATAAATTAATTAATGTATCTTTTGTGTACATTTCAATTTTCATATGTTAAAAGAACATGAAAAAGGTGGAGCATGAAACAACACTATATAAAAGAATCAAAGTACCTGGGTTGAAGTCTTTGAATAGAGCATTGGAGTTTGAAGAAAGCTGAGGACTCAGGAAAATCCTGAAGCAGACACACACTAGAATCCTAAACAAGTCATTTAAATTCTATCTGCTGCATTTTCCTCATTTTCATTTAAAATGGGCGTGATAATAACACCTATTCCCCTCTCTCCTTGTTGTGAGGATAAAATGAATTATTCGTAAAGCACTTTGCAAACCTGAATGATAATAAAAACAAAACAAGCAAATAAAAAATCTAAACCTGAGTTTTCATTACTTCATCTGTACTTGGAGTTTTTTTAATAGTAATTTTTTCCAATTACATGTAAAGATAATTTTTAGATTACTTTTTTAAATTTTCAGTTCCATATTTTCTTCTTCCCTTCCTCACTACCCCATCTCTAAGGTGGTAAACAATTTGATAATATTTTTTATAATTACTTAATACTACTTAATAGGAATGCAGTGAAAATAAACTTCTAGGAACTATAAAAAAACAATAAGGAGACATTATGATGATAAGAAGACATATTCATATTGGTTAAAAGGTTTCATTGGACACAGTGTAAGAGTAGCATGAAAATACTGGGTCTGTATGCCAAAGAGATCATAAAAAGAGGGAAAGAACTTACATGTAAAAATGTTTATGGCAGCTCTTTTTGTAGTGGCAAAGAACTGGAAATTAAGTGACCGCCCATCAGTTGGAGAATGGTTGAAGAATTTATAGTGTATATAAATGTGATGTAATATTATTTTTCTATAAGAAATGATGAGCAGATTGATGTCAGGAAAACCTGGAAATATTTACATGAACTGATGATGGGTGAAGTGAGCAGAACCAAGAGAACATTGTACACAGTAATAGCAAGATTATGATAGATTTGGCTCTTCTCAGCAATGCAGTGTTTTCATATAATTACAATTCACTTGGGATGGAAAATGCCATCTGCATCCAGAGAGAGACCTATGGATGCAGAATATGAATCTAAGCATAGTGTTTTCACCTTTTTTGTTTGTTTGTTTTTTCTTTCTTGTGGTTTTTTTCCCCTTTAGGTCTGATTTTTCTTGTATAACATGACTAATATGAAAAATATGTTTAAAAGTTTTGTATATGTTCAACCTATATCAGGATTGCTTGCTGTCTTGGGGTGGGGGGGCAAAGGTAAGGAAGAGAAGGAGAAAAATCTGGAACCCAGTATCTTACAAAAAATGAATGTCTGAAACTATATTTATGCATAGGTATATGGAAAAATAAAACAGTAATGAGAAAAAAAACAGTACAGTGAAAAACTCTTGGAAAAGTATAAAGATTTAAGGGATAGATTAACAAAATAAATGATGTAAAGTATAACAAAGAAGTGTGATATAAGTGCTCTGGGGTTCAAGAATTGAGGTTCAGTTGGAAAAACATCAAGTGCTCATGGGTAGGCCTAGTGAATATAATAAAAATGACAGTACTACCCAAACTAATTTATTTATTTAGTGCCATACCAATCAAACTCCCAAGAAATTATTTTACAGATCTAGAAAAAATAGTAGCAAAGTTCATCTGGAAGAACAAAAAGTCAAGAATTTCAAGGGAATTAATGAAAAAAAGGCCAATGAAGGTGGCCTTGCTGTACCAGATCTAAAACTATATTATAAAGCAGCGGTCATCAAAACCATTTGGTACTGGCTAAGAAATAGAGCAGTCAATCAGTGTAATAGGGTAAGATCACAGGACAAACTAGGCAATAACTATAGCAATTTAGTGTTTGATAAACCCAAAGACCCCAGCTTTTGGGATAAGAACTCACTATTCGACAAAAACTGCTGGGAAAATTGGAAACTAGTGTGGAAGAAACTAGGGCTTGACCCACACTTAACCAAGATAAGATCTAAATGGGTTTATGATTTAAATATAAAGAGTGATATTATAAGCAAATTAGAGGAACATAGGATAGTTTACCTCTTCGACCTGTGGAGATGGAATAAATTTATGTCCAAAGAAGAACTGGAACTTTTAATTAAACACCAGATAGAAAATTTTGACTATATTAAGTTAAAAAGTTTTTGTACAAACAAAACTAATGCAGACAAGATTAGGGGGGAAGCAATAAATTGGGAAATCATCTTTACATTCAATGGTTCTGATAAAGGCCTCATTTCTAAAATATATAATTGTCTCATATTTATAAGAATTCAAGCCACTATCCAATCGATAAATGGTCAAAGGATATGAACAGGCAATTTTCAGATGATGAAATTAAAACCATTTTCAGTCATATGAAAAGGTGCTCCAAATCACTACTGATCAGAGAAATGCAAATTAAGACAACTCTGAGATACCATTACACACCTGTCATACTGGCTAAAATGACAGGAAAAGATAATGATGAATGTTGGAGGGGATGTGGGAAAACTGGGACACTGATACATTGTTGGTGGAGCTGTGAACAGATCCAATCATTCTGGAGAGCAATTTGGAGCTATACTCAAAAAAGTTATCAAACTGTGCATATCCTTTGACCCAGCAGTGTTTCTATTGGGCTTATATCCCAAAGAGATCTTAAAGGAAGGAAAGGGACCCACATTTGCAAGAATGTTTGTGGCAGCCTTTTTTGTAGTGCCTAGAAAGTGGAAACTGAATGGATTCCGATCAATTGGAGAATGGCTTAACAAATTATGGTATATGAAAGTTATGGAGTATTATTGTTCTGTAAGAAACGACCAGCAGGATGATTTCAGATAGGCCTGGAGAGACTTGCATGAACTGATGCTGAGTGAAATGAGCAAAACCAGGAGATCATTATACACGGCAACAAGAAGACTATATGATGATCAATTCTGATGGACATGGTTCTCTTCAATTAATGAGATGTTTCAAACCACTTCCAATTGTTCAGTGAAGAAAGCCATATACACCCAGAGAGAGGGATATGAAATATGGACCACAACATAACATTTTCATGCTCTCTATTGATGTTTGCTTGCATTTTGTTTTCCTTCTCAGGTTTTTTTTCTTGTAGATATGATTTTTCTTGTACAGAAAAATAACTATAAATATGTATACATATATTCGATTTGTCAAGTATTTTAACATAATTAACATGTAGTGGACTTCCTGCCATCTAGGGGAGGGGTGGAGACTAGGGGGAAAAATTTGTAACAGAAAGCTTTGTAAGGGTTATTGTTGAAGAATTACCCATACATATGTTTTGCAATTAAAAAGCTTTAATTAAAAAAAAAAAAAAGAGTTGAGGTTCAAATCCCTTCTTTTATCCTTACTATCTATGTGAACTTGGGCAGGTCCCTGGGCTTCAGGTTTCTCATCTATTAAATTAGAAGGGTGCTTTAGTTGTCCAGGATGTCCCTTTCAGATTTATAATGTTAATACTACTTTTCTAACTTTAAGATGAAAAGAAGAGAATTCTGGAGTAAGAATAAGAGAATATTTGAAATCTATAGAAAGATCAATCTGCCATAATCCTAAATCTGGGAAACACAAAAACAGGATGACTCACCTTGTATGCATATCCAGGATTTTGGGAGCTCTTTTTAAGCAATGTTTTGGAAAAAGCATTGGAATTGTCCAACACTTGGTAAGCACTTTCATAAATATTTGTTAGTTGAATTGAAGCAAATCTAAAAACGATAGATTAAAATCCTGGCTCTGATGTTTACTAGTTTTACAACCATGGACAATTTATTTAACCTTTCAGCCTCAATTTCAATTAGTTACTTATATTATCTACCTCCTAGGGATGTTCTAAAGAAATTACAATGTAGGCTTTTAAGTGTAAATGTCAGTTACTTGGAGTTTGGTTGTTGTTAATTTATTTTGTTTGGTCTAGCTAGACCTGTGATTCATTGATGTAAGGTACTCCCACTGAGGAAACTCCTCACAAAACAAATCAGCAAGTGTTTTTAAACTCAGTCTTGGTTGCCTGGAGCACCAAGAGATTAAGTAATTTAAACTAGATCACAGAGCCATTGTTTCATTGGCAAGACCTGAATTTCTGTCTTTCTGACTTCACTATTGCTACATTGTCTCCTGAGCTATTCTTGCTGATATTATCTACCCTGTTCTTAATAATTTTCTCCAATAGTCTTCGCGAAAGTTACACATAGCAAAGAGTTCAACAGATGGCTATAAAAGTGGCATCTCTACATATGTTCAGAAGACAGTAGTTAACCAGCATTTAGTAAGCAACTATGTGTCAGGCACTGTGCTAATCATCGGGGATATAAAGAAAGTCAAAAGACAGCTCTTGCCTTCAAGGAGCTTACCGCCTGGGGAATAGGGGGCAGATAACATGCAAACAGCTATATAAAACAGGATTTATACTTGTTTTTTCAGATACCCACTTGCAAGAATAACAACTATCAATGACAATTCCTTTGATGCCAAGGACCACAATAGAATAAATGTGTGATGTTTTTAAGTTACAAATAAACTAGAAAAACACATTTTTCCATATGTATATTCTTGAACCAATAATGAATACTTCAAGAATCTGATCTTAATAAGACTGCGCTTCTTCCAAATAAATATTCATTAACTATCAAAATAAATGTCAACTAAACATACTATGGTGTTTATCATAGTATTTCATAGAATTAGCAGTATTAAAAATAGGACTTTTATTTCAGGAAACAGTTGAGGATTATTGATAGATATTTTAGTTTTCCAAATGTAATCCAATCCTCTTTTTCTTCCTCCTATTCAATTTTGAGTGTAGCTCATCATCCATTTACAATGTATGTCTAGAATTTGTTTACTGATGGACCAATTTAATGGGTCATGCATCTAAGTGCATTTCCTTTGGTGATGTGACGTGGCTACAAATTGTGGGAAACCATAATCTGTAAAGATTTAAAGTTGTAGATGACCCAAATGGCAAAGGGGAGGCACATGGTGAACATGAATAAGTTGCAGCATTATCAACACTGGGTTATGCATAAGGCAGGCATAAAATAGTGTTGTCAAATTCAAATGCAAGCCATATATTGACTTAGAAAACTGCAAATTAACATTGTTTATGTTGGATTGTATTTTTGTTTATTTTATAAAACATTTTCTAATTATATTTTAATCTGGTTCCAGCAGGACCACTTGCAGGTCTGCTGGTTATGAGTTTGATCCTTCTGAAAAAGTTAATATTTAAAGATGTAGCATCAGTCCCTAAAACAAGATGGTAGACGGATGGACTGAATACAGCAAGAAATATCCATGTAAAGTTATAATATATTCAGAATATTGGGTACACTTTATATGCAAAGTTTATGGGGAAACATGGAGAGTAACACAAATTAAGGAGGAATAAATTAATGGGTTTTGACCTGTAGCTTTGGAAGAAATGAGCACATCAATTTACATAGTTCAGTGGCACAATGGATAAAGTCCTAGACCTGAAACAAGGAATACCTGAGTTTAATCTGACCCCAGATACTAGATGTATGAGCCTGGGTAAGTCACTTAACTACCATCTACCTCAGCTTCCTTCTCCATAAAAACAGTGGTGATAATAATAGTGTCTACCTCCCAGGGCACTGTAAGGATAAAATGAGATGATGTTTGTAAAGCACTTTGTAAACCTTAAAGCATTATGTGAATACTAGCCATCATCAATATGATTATCATCAGTAATTAATGAAATAAGAAAATTTTCATAGATCTAAGGAAAGTATGGAGATTTTGAATGTTGAAAATTAATCGCAATATTTTACACATCCTACAGATTTGGGTGTAGCAGATAAACTTCTAGAATTAGAAATAGCTGGGTTGAAAAATCTTCCCTGACACTTACTAGCTGTGTGGCATGAGCAAGTCAGTTAACATTTCTGGTGTTGCCATTTCTTCACCTATAAAATGAAGGTGATATCTGTCACAGACTTTTTCCAGGTCTATTAAGGGACTCAACTGAGATAATGTGTGTAAAGTATTTTACAAACTTTAAGGGTTTTATAAAGATTAATAAAGAGTTTATTCTACACAGTCAGCTGTGTTTTTTGCAGGAAAAAAAAGAATGACAGAAAAAGATATACATAAAAAAATACATGAAAAAATTAGGAACCATGGTATTAGTTGAATTCTCTCATTTTATAGATGATGAAAATGAGTAGATCAATCTGTGAAAAAGAACTTATTGCTTATTTTGTGACAAACACTGTGCTGAGATCTTAGAATGAACCTTAGATATAATTTCATCTAATTTCCTCATATCATGAATGAGGAAACTGAGGCGCAGAGAGATTAATTGACTCACCCAAGGCTTTCCGTGTAATAAGCCATGAAGCCAGTAAATAAGATAACAACTCATAAATTCTAAGAAGATGTAAGTCCAGAACAGTGTCTTAGTAATGCCTCCACTATTAACAGGCTGTATAACTTTGGGCTTCCATGGGATGTTGTAGACAAAAAATTTTTCACCTAGTGCCAACTTTCTGGTGATGAGCTTTCTGTCAGTGGGATCATGCTCAATATCTGTGGGGCTTGATAGTCTTGTCACAGCTTAAACTCCATTGTCACAGCCTTCAAGAATTCAGGATCAATTCCAAACCACAATAAGTCATCAGAGAAGGATCTTTGTCACTACAAATCATGGAATATCATGGCTTCTGAAAATTCAAAATGTCACTTGATTTGAAAGTTAATGAAAGATGCACAATGGAGGTAAGCAGGCTATGGCATATTTCCAAAGATGTCTTATAAATTAAAAATAACATAAAGGACATTATAAAGGGCATATGTGGTTGACAAAAGAGGTTATCAAATCTAAGATCCACAAATAACACATGGTCAGTCAATACATGTGTAATTTTTGAAAACATTAAAAGAATCAGTGATGCAATGTGTAGGTCCTCTGAAGAGGATTTATGGAAATGTGTGTCAACCAATCAATCAGCAAGCATTTATTAAATGTATCCAATGTGTTAAGCATTGTGTTAAGTTTGGAGAAAACAAAAACAAAAACGAAACCAATCCCTGACCTCAAGAAGCTTATATTCTAATGAATATAGGAAGTTACATGGCACAGCAGAATAAAACTCTATTCCTGCAATAAGAAAGACCTGAATTCTAGTCTGGTTTAGATACTGATTAGCCATAAGACCTTGGGCAAGTTACAATGTTTCAGTGCCTCAGTTTCCTCATCTGTAAAATAGTGATAATAATAGTACCTATTCCCAGGGTTATGGTGAGAATTAAATATAATATTTGCAAAGTATTTTGTAAACCTTAAAGCCTTATCTATCTACACAATGATGAGATTACAAACTGATGAATCTGTATCTAAGTGACATGGGACATATTTACTTTTCTGGCTCTCAATTTTTTTTTATTATAGCCAAAATATAGAACTTGGATTAAATCATCTGAAAGGCTTTTTCCAACTCTAAAATTCTATGAGCAACTTATTGTATTAACTCATGAAGAAATATTATCTAGTTCATTTATATATATCTACAACAATAAATATAGATATATGATATCTACAATGTTGTGCAGATTTTGCACTATAGCAAAGCTGTCAATAATCTTTCATGATTAAAAGGTTTGCAAGCCATTTTTACATACTAAAAATGGGATGAAGGATGAAGGAATAAGGATGAATGGTCATAAATTCAGTATTGGAGAATATATCATTATTAATAATAATGAAGAAGATATAAATAACACAGTAATGAAGTTTTCAGATATTTCTAATTTGAGAAGTTCTGATAATATCAATGGGGACAGTGAGTAATAAAAACAACAGATGGATCCAAATAAGCTGGAAATGTGACTCAACATCTAAAATGCCAGACACATTTCAGAAACACATATTGAAAACATCTATATCTTCCATTATCTATTTGCTCTCAGACAGGCCTTTGAATTCCTATGGGCCTATTTTCTCATCTTTAATATAATTGTATTATACTTGTCTGATATCCTTTCAAGATCTAACATTCATTGATTTGGGGGGTCTATAAAATCACATACATGTTAAAGGCAATGAGTGGTGCCATTTCCATGGCAATGGAAAAGATATTTTTGAGCCTCTTGTCCTGAGAACTCATGAACATTAAGTGTAATGGGATAAAAACACTGACAAAGATAGTCTGAACTATCTCAATAAGTGAGGGATTGTTAACTTGAGCCAGGAGTTTTTAATCCTTCTCATATTAACTTTGGGGAAATTGCCCCTGAAATGACTCATTCATCTTTGATTATCATGCAATCAAAAAGCTACAGAAAAACTGGAGAGTTGAGAAAAGCAATACAGTATTGAGCGAATTGATTTATGAGAAAATATTATAGGAGCTAAATATATGCTGCTTTTCTAAGTGATGACTAGGGAATGATGACAATCTATAAATATTTGAAAGGTGTAAACATCCAGCAGGGGGAGGAATTATTTAGCATGCTATAAAGAGTTATAATTACAACTAAGGGAATGAAACTAAATAACTTAGATGAAAGACTTTCCAGCTGCATTCCCCTGAGGTCCTGGGGATTGGTAATTGAAATGACAGGTATTTTCTTATTTGAGACAGCATAATCCTTTTTGGCTATGTTTGATATATTTTGTATTTTGTTACTTTGATGGATGTGTTAGCTCATTGGGAGTCAGTACTTTGTCCTACAACATAAATAGCAATATACTCTTGGTTCTTGTCCATATCCTCCTATACAAAGCCATAAAAAATATTACGGTGGGATAGAAACTCCTTCTACATTTCCTTATAATTACAGGTATCAAATTCTAGTCATTGGTTACCCCTCACTTTTGGCAAATAATTGATTTATCTTTTATTCTATTCATATATTTCTCTGATCTTAAATTTTATGCCATTTCTGCACAGTTCTTGATTGGCAATATGTTGCAGTTTACCCACACCCACCTCATGCTTCTCAATTGCTCTTTGAATAATCCTCAACTTTCTCTCAACTAATAATTTGGTATCAAATTCCAGAATATTTCAGTCTCCTAAATAATATCCGTAATAACTCAAAAGAGTATAAAAGTAATTGTCTATACAAGAAATAACAAGTGAATGACAAATGTTTATTGCATATATATGCTTGGATGGACAACCCATAGAGCTCATATATTAGTAAATATTCAGCAGACACTGTGTATGGACAATGAGCTGGACTCAGAACTGAATAGGAAGAGGTTAAGATAGAATGTCTTTGAAAAATTGTGTAGTGCTTCTGCTAATACCAAACTTCTCCCTAAAACAAAGACTTGTTGTTTTTGCTGGTTTTTTAAAAAACAATGATTCTATATGACTGGGAATCTCAGAATATAATTTGAAAAATTACATAAATGCAATATTAGGTATATAACTATTAAATACAAAGAAAAATAATTAAATAATTCATTATGTATTGAGTATTGGCTTGCCTGGGATAATCAAGCCAATTTGTAATATATATATATATATATATATATATATGTATATATATATATATTTATAATGAGAGACAGAAAACACAAAGAAAACCTTATTTTACTAAATAGTTTTTATCTTCTTTTCCATAAGACCTATTTTCAGCAAGAAATAAAAACTTCTGGCCTGAGTTGCATTGAACCTCTGATAGAGGAATTTTTTTTAAGTACTTAAGCAATTTTGAGGGACAGTCTTTCTTGTTTTGTTGTTGTTGTTGTTGTTGTTTTGTTTGTATAGTCAGTTGGGATTAAGTGTCTTGCCCAAGGTCACACAGTTAGGGAGTGTTGAATGTCTGAGATCATATTTGAACTCAGGTCCTTCTGACTTCAGGGCTGGTGCTCTATCTACTGCACCATGTAGCTGCCCCAGGAACAGTCTTTCTCGAATGAGAAAAGGACAGTTACTTGTATGTATCATAGCTCTGTCTGACTGTTCCATGATCACATTATTATATTATCATATTAAACTTTATAATTTTTTTCATTCACTGGAACAAAAAAAATACACTAAATTTTTGTTAAAGAAATCAATATCGTAGTGGGGGGGCAGCAAGGTGGCACAGTGGATAGAGCACCAACCCTGAAGCCAGGAGGACCTGAGTTCAAATTTGAACTTAGACACAACATTCCCTAGCTGTGTGATCCTGGCAAGTCACTTAACCCCAATTGCCTTAGCAAAAAAAGAAGAAGAAGAAGAAGAAGAAGAAGAAGAAGAAGAAGAAGAAGAAGAAGAAGAAGAAGAAGAAGA
>JAJPUD010002605.1:220001-292271 GCA_023553655.1 Myrmecobius fasciatus
GAAGAAGAAGAAGAAGAAAGAAAGAAAGAAAGAAAGAAAGAAAGAAAGAAAGAAAGAAAGAAAGAAAGAAAGAAAGAAAGAAAGAAAGAAAGAAAGAAAGAAAGAAAGAAAGAAAGGAAGAAAGGAAGAAAGGAAGAAAGGAAGAAAGGAAGGAAGGAAAGAAGGAAAAGAAATCAGTATCTTACAGGCATTTAACAATGGCTATCTACTTTTTTAAACTTCTCTCCCTCTTATGAAATCTAAATATTCAACCCAGACATCTCTCTTGAACTTCCAATTTCTACCATGAATTCCAGTGTAATATATCATATCTTAAACATTCCTACCTGAAGGCTTCGCTGTCACCTCAAATTCAATATATATAAAACTGAATTAATTAAGCCAACCTAGAAGAAAAATGAGGGCACATCTTGTAATCATTTGTAGCATGCATTATCATGGCAGACAGAACATTTTTTACATATGCCTGGAGACAATTGAAATCCTCTAGAGTTTATTGAGTAGGGTGGTGACATGATTAGACTTATCCTTGTAATGTGTGAATGAAGAATGGATCAGAGTGAGGAGAGACTTAAAACAGGCAGATTCAGGGACAGGTTATTGCAATAATCCAGGTGTGAGGTGATAAGAGTCTGCCCTAGAGTACTGGCAGTATCAGAAGAAAGAAGGGAGCAAATTCAAGATATAGAGAAATCAACAGGTTTTAACAACAGATTGGATATGGAGGTTGAGAAATATGAGTAATCCAGGATGACTCCTAGATTTTGAGCGTGAGAGAATGGGAGAATCATGTTGCTCTCTATAGTAATTGAGAAGGTATAAGGACATTAGGGCTTAGGGGGAAGACAATGAGTTCATTTTTAAACTTATTGAGTAAGATGTTCACTAGACATCATTAGAGATATTTGAAAGGCAGAGAGTAGAGGTCAATAGAAGCTGGATCCGGATAAGGAGATTTGAGAATCATTAGCATAGAGATAGTACATTTGTGGATAAGATCAAGAGGGTGACTATATGTAAGAATGAGGTAGGAGAGATGAGTAGCTCATGGAAGCTGAATAGACTGAAGAACTGAGTGTTTACATTATTTGAGGGAGTATCAGTATGTATATTGAAGTCCCCTAAAAAGGGGAATTGAAAAGCTATAGATAATAGTGATCAGGATTTTGATTGGGTGGTATATATGAATAACATGCATCTCAACATGGCAGCAGGGAGCAAGGACTATTCTATCTCCCTCACTTTGACCAATGAGCCAGGAAGAATAAGCAAAGGTATAGTAAGAACTAGGAAATGGATCCAGAGAGGTTGTATCATCAAGGGGAAGAGAGGTTTTGTAAGAACTAGTAAATGGAAAAGATTTAAGATGAAGAGTTTGTTACTTGTGGAACAAGTTTTCCAGAGGGAACAGTGGAAGGGCTGAGTGAAATCAGATTGAAACTTTGGGGCAGGAGGGTAGAGGAGGATAGGAATGAAAACTCAGGTGGCAAGGCATATGGATTAGAATTTGAATAATCTAAAGGAATTCAGAGGCTGGGATGTGAAAAAGTATGACCTGGGATAGGCAGTGGATAGAGCACTAGCCCTGAGGTCAGGAGAATCTGAGTTCAAATTTGGTCTTAAACACTTAACACTTTCTAGCTATGTGACCCTGGGCAAATCACTTAACCCCAATTGTCTCAACAACAACAAAAAAAAAAGAAAGAAAGAAAGAAAGAAAGAAAGAAAGAAAGAAAGAAAGAAAGAAAGAAAGAAAGAAAGAAAGAAAGAAAGAAAGAAAGAAAGAAAGAAAGAAAGAAAGAAAAAAGAAAAGAAAAGCATGTTGTCCCTTCCTAGCAGGCTTTGATTTTTCTTACCTGTTCTCTTTTGCTCTTTCCCTCACTGTTTGGATCTTCTCCAGCTGATAATGCCAGTGCTCAAGCAACTGGTGCCAAAGTTCCTCAGTGAACAGTAATTCAGCTGAGTGTCTCTGGGCTATTTAAACTTGCTGTTCAAGTTTACTCCTCCTTCAGCACCTGGAAAGTGTACCTGTCATCTTATACATAGTCATGGATTACATCAAGATTTTAGCAGACATCATCTGTCATAGTAAAGGCAGCCAGGTGGTGCAATAATTAGAACACTGGACCTGAAGTTAGGAAGATCTGAGTTCAAATCCTAACCCAGAAATTTATTATCTATATAACCCTGAGTAATCCTCTTAATCTGTCTGCCCTGTTTTCTCATCTATAAAATGGGATTAATTATAATACTGAATTTGTTGTAAGGATAAAATGAGATAATATTTGTAAAACACTTTGCAAACCTTAAAGGTTTATGTAACTTCTAACTATTATTATTATTCAAATTGGCATGGCATGGCAAAAAACTCCTGGATTGACAGCAGAGGATATGTGTTGAAATACTGGTTATATGATCTTGGGTAAATCACTTAATTTGACTTTACTCAGTTGTAAAATGAAAGGCTTGGACTAGATAACATCTGAAATACCTTCTACAGCAAAGTTTGTGATCCTAAGTAATTCATCTATGAACCTCTATAGTTCTTCTCAGGGTTTTCAGTAGCTCCCAGAAGGTGGCAGCATGAGATACTTTCCAGAGAAAAATCTCTGCTGCCGACCCAGGCTCAGTATTGCAAAGGGTAGGATAACAGAGCATCCTTGCCTTGTCAGGAATTGTCACATAGCTCACTCAGCCAGGTTTGGAGAACTCCACTGTAAATGTAATCGGGTTCCTGCCCATCTGTCTCTTTGCACAAAAGTTCCAGGTGCATAATTTGTCTTCTTGTCTCTGAAGAGGTCATGGAACCACAGAATAATAGATTTAGCTCTGGAAAAGCCCTAAAAACCATTTAGTCTTATCTACTCATTTTGCAGATGATGGGCTGATACCCAGAGAAATTTAATGACTTGCCCAAAAGTCACACAATTACTACTAATAAATAGCTCAATCAAGGTTTGAGCCCAGAACATTGAGCTTCAAAACCTCATTTTTTTCTATGATATCACATAACTGTCCCTGAAATTAAGTTGGGAAACTGTTCACTAAATCATTTCCAGGCTGGATTTTTCTCGAGTGGAATACTTCCTGAAATTTAGAAGGGAGAGAAAAAAATTGTCTCTTAAGTTATATAAGTCCCTCTAGGAAAAATTTGTTGTGATTTTCCAGTTATCAAAGTCCACTGGTAGCAAGAATTGTAGAGGAAAAGCCAGACACTGTCTCCATTTCACCACCAGCTTTTTCATTAGCTAACAGAACAATAAATGAATCCTTGGTTGAGAGTATTTGCCAATTTCCAAGATATAAATGCTCACATTGATAATTTAACCATCAGATGGGCTCCCTCAAGTTATGTTAGCTGGCTCTAGAATGCCCCTGCTTTTGAGCAGATCCTTTTTCCAGGAGATTAGAATAAGAATAAATTAGTGTTATGGTATTGATGATGATCAAACATAAATTTGTAATGTGTACTGGCTTTTTAAGACTGTGCAGTATGCTCAGATAAAACACTCACCAAGGGGACTTCAAAATTTGAACTGCACTTCTATGATCATTTCTGGACTACTTTTTGTCTACCTCTTAAGAGCTTTTGTGGTCTTCTGAGTGGGGGAGAAGGACAGAGTCCTCTCTCATGGGCAAGTGACATGAAGCCTTCAGCATAGTGCCTTGTTATTTACTAAATCAGATAGTAGTTTTAGCAGTAAGGTCTGACTGTCAACTGCCTATATGCTCACATGAGTCAACATGAAGCTATGAGGCATGGTCCTTTTGGGTTTTTTTTATCCCAGTGATATGTATTCTTTCATGTTTTTGGTGAAAGAGTGTTAGAGATGGAATGGACTAAGCTATAAGCTTATGAATTTTCAATGGATCTAAGAACCAGATTCCATACAAGAGCTTATATTCAGCACAGCAGTGAAAAGCAATCTTCCTAGCAATGAGATTGGCAGCTAAAATATAATTTTCTGAAACAACTTCATCCATTATCTATGTTACATTCAGAGGTGAATTTAGTAGAGTGAATGCTTTATAACAACTGTGTTAAGTTTGAGTCAGCTCATACTAGGGACCAAGTTAGTATAGGGGAAAGTATAATCTCCAAGTGTTGGTTGGGAGGTGGGGAAATGAATATTGTACCTTTCTTATTGTTCTATCTTCTTGGTAAATGCCCATTTGTAAAATTTAACTGATGATAATTGGTTAAATTGGCACTGAGGTTCTAATAACTGGAGAATATTGATGATATAATTGTGAATGATATTGGGAAGAATTTATAAGAATGAGAATTTGAACCAATAGTATTAGGAGAAAAAAGATATTCCTAAGGTACCAAAGAACCCTAAAAGGGAGATGTATCTTGAAGTCCTGTGCCTTATTCTGGAATATCAGAGTGATGAGAAGTAGGAATAAGGATCCCTGAAGTTGTCAGAGTCTCAGTTGTCTCTGTGAGATCTTTTATAGGCCCTCCCAGTTCTAGCTCATCTGTAAACTAATAGGCAAACAAAAGAACACCTGCATAAGCTCTGAAGCCCACTTAGTGACAGCATCAGCTAAGAATGCTGGGAATGCATGTAAATATTGGACTTGATCCATTGTTTTTATTACCCACTGTGTTACTTACACATCAGTTCATTCATTCATTCATTCATTCAGTAAGAGTTGAGTGATATAAGAGAAGATGCCCAGATGAGACTTCATCTGAAATATAAAAGAGAAGACCTTCAGATTCAAAATAGAAACTCCCTATCTTGGAAAGGCTATGAGTTTCCAATAGTTCAGTTGCATCAAAAGAAGCTGGTAAGGCAATGAATTTGCCCCCAGGACAGAGAATACATTTACACCTTTATACTTTGTCACTCATCTGCATAAATTCCCTAGAGCACTAAAAAAATGGAATTAATTAATTAGTACTAATTATCCTATGGAAGAGTAGTTCTCCTTAAATGAGAGAAGGGGCTTTTGAGCCAGGAAGGAAATGTCAAAATCTAGGATTCTCTCACATTTACTGTCTTTAGCAAGGAAACATCAAAATCTAGACCTCTCTCACACCTATTCTCTGGAGATGACAAGAATTTCAGAATCAAGGTTCTGAGGGAGTCAAAGGAACAGGTTTCTACTGATCCTAAACTAAGGGTCATTGTCCTGGATGAAAAGAGCATTGTAACAACTCTGGTCAGATAAAACACAGTATCTCTCAACCTAGCCAATGGCTAACAGTGGAAAAAACTTCAGCTGTCCATCAAAGAACAAGACCAGCAGACTGATTCATCCAGCAAGCATACCTTGAAAAAAACTGAATGGTCAAGAGGCAGACCTGATCTGGTCTGGCAGAAGCAACCCCATGTCAGAGTAACCTACTTGGCCCTGTCCAGTAACCCCTACTCAGTGGAAGAAAGGACTAAACTGGCAACATTCAAGTTTGATGAGGAGCCAGTTCAGGTACCAACTCATCTGCTTGACCCAGCCTAGCAGAAGCCTGGCCCATACTTTGAAAAGATCCAGCCAAGCTGAGAAGGAAAGTGACTCTCCTAACACAGTGTATATACTCTGTATATGTGTATTGTTTTTGTTATACTTTAAAACTTGCTTCCACACATCTCCTCTGTAGATTCTATAGGAAAGTGTGCTCCTAGTATTTATGGGAGAATTTCTCTTACTAGTAGGGAGAAATGCTTTATAACTACTGCTGTGCTGTGGGGAATAAAAAGGTGCTTTTAAGAAGTTTATGATCTAGTAGGGAAGATAAAATACATACACAAGGAAGGAAGAAAACAAGCTATATTCCAGATGCCACACTAAGGGCTTTACAAATCTTAGCTCATTTGATGCTCATACTCACAACAACCCTGGAAGAAAAGCACAATTTTTCCCCATTTTACAGTTAGGGAAACTGAAGCAGAGGTTAAGTTATTTGCCCAGAATCATATAGCATGAATTTTCTCCAATCACTCTAGTCAGCATTGTTCTTCTTAGAAATCCTATAACATTTAGGTTCCATTTCACTTATTTAAGCATTTAATCATATAAAGCCTTATGTATCAAGATCATAGGCTTTAAAACTGGTAATATTATTTAACTGTTCTATATGTGTGTCTTGCCTTCCCAGAAAGATCTCAAACTCTTGGAAAACAAAAATGTTTCTATGCTTCTTTGGACTATCCTCAATATCTAAGTACATGATAAATATAATAGGTAATTATGTAACCTTCCTTCTCACTCATTTAAACCCTAGTCACAATTCCTTGCCTGACAGAGATACTCAATGATTTTTTTAAAGAATAAATGAATGGGAGTGAGACAAGCTGAGATTTGAGATGGATAAAATCTGGGTCAATAATTGCTTTTGGTGATGATACCACATCTGAGTTTCATTCCAGCAGCCTTATAAGTACTGCACTTATTCTGTATGCTTCTGTATTTCTTTCTGCTCTTCTGGGCCTTTACTTGAGTCTGACTTTAAAACCCCTTTGCAAATTACAATATCTTCAGGAACAGTAACTCAAAAGTTTATCATTTTATACCAAAAATTTCTGTTCATTCACAGTTCTCACTTATACTTGACTCGATGAACTGTTTACAACAGTCTTGGTGCAGTCAAATTACTTTGGAGACCTGTCTGATCTCATGCTGAATGAGCCTTGCCGAACTAATAGAATCCCTGCCACTGAAAAACCATGTATTAAGCATTACATATTGCTACAACCCATGATGTGTCTTCGGAAAAGAATCGTGCATTTTATACAATCTGTCAAGGACAATTTCAAAATGCCTAACATCATCAATCTCTTTGACAATATCTCTAACAGTTCCCATTCTACAGTAGGAATTTTGCCAAATAGCAAGATATAACCAAGATGATCACACACCTGTTTCTCTACCTATTGTTTCAAATGCATCATCTGTTGAAAAGGCAACCTAGTTTAAGGAAGGAATTCATCCTTGAAACTTATTCATCTTTAATTAAGTCAACAGATGTTCTGCAAGGTCTTTAACTGGTAAACTCATTACTTGGATTTTAAGAGAGTAAAGGAGAGGGAGGAAAGAATAAAATATAACAATAATTATTATTTTGATAATCACCTTACTTGACCTTTGACAATGGTTTGTGACAAATAAGAATAAGGGCTAGTAGTCATTTTGGATAATTTGGGTTAAAATACTAAGAGAATATTGATTTGAAATAATGAACAATAGGACTGGCCTTTGGTGGTGAAATTTCCCTGTACCTGAAGAGGTTGAAATTAGTGGACTGTTTGAGCTGAAGCAGAGCTAAAACTCTACGAAGCTATAGTCTGGCACCTAACTAGTGAGTTCTAGTGACCTGAGAAATGATCATCTTGACCAGAAATGGAGCAGACAATGTTTCCATGCAGTTTAACAATGTGATTGGACATGAGAAGCTGCTGAATTTCCAGCTTGGGAAAAAAATGTAGACAACGTACAAAAACAAAAACTGAGAAAGGAAAAATGGATAAGCGGCTAGTGTAGAGAGATAAACAAAGATAACTAAGAGACTATAAAATTCTATGATTCTGATTTTGTGATACATTGGAAGCCTCATGATGTTAAGAAAAAGCAAGGAATTCTCTCCTTCTAGAAAATATATGGAGGGATATTGACATGATTTACACAAAATAAGCTGGCACAGATAGATTGTGATCTACAAAATCATCAGAGGGGGAAGAATACCAGCACCCATGAAATTATAGATCAATCAAACATTTTAAGTACCTACTATGTACCATGCATTGCATAAAGATCCTTTAGAGAACTGGAGGCAAAATAGACAAAATACTTCATTTGCCTTAAGCCAATCTATTTTATCTGGCTCCCATTATTGTCATAACAGACAATACATGTGTGATACTAGACTGTGAATGAATCTATTGATATTATTCTCTCAAAATCTTAGCAAGTTCAATGCTCCAAATGCATATCTCTATGGGAAAGAAGCAAAGGAAATCTTGAGATGAACATATTAGAACCTTTGATGCCAGGTTTCAAAATGGCCACCTACATTTGACAGTTTCAGAACCTTGATTAAATATTTTATGATGATACTACTTAAGAGGAAAGTGTAAAGTCTTATTCAAAATTACATCTCTTTATGTAAAAGACTCCCAAACTGATTTAGCCACTGCTAAAATGCAGCCCCCACTAACCTAAGGAGATAGCATAGACCTTCATACTCTTAGATAAATACCTTCTGCTGAATATTTTATTTACAAAAAAAAACAGAGTGGCTACCTTCTCTGGTAATATTTTTCTTTACCAGATTTCACATCTTCAACTAAGTTCTGGGTTTTTTTTTATTCTTCTCAGCTTAATCCCTCAATGTAAAATTACAAATATATTTATGCTCTGTTATAATTCATTTTCAAACTTGAAATCTAAGGAAATTTAATGGCAAGGATATTTTAGTCAATTCTAATCTTCAGTTATTATCTTTAATAGAAAAGCATTTATCAGTGAAAAAAATTTTAGTTGCTTCTAGCCAATTCTGATTTTTTTTACTTCTATGTTTAAACTAAGCATTGATTTAATTTTGTACATCTTATTCTATCTAACTTTTGTAAATAATAATAATAATAACTATAATAATATGCAATATGTATTTAGGAGAGCAGATCAACAATTGACATCAGAGATACAAAGACCTGGGATCAAATCTCCCAGCTGACAAAGTAGCTATGCTATGGAGAAGTAAATCTGTTCATCTTAAAGTATCCCAGGTAATCAAAACTATGTGTTTCAAAGATGTAAATAGGATAGAAAGTAAATAGTTAACTGGGAGAACTTTTTGCAGCAAATTTCTTTGAAAAATATTATATATTCAATAGATATGTTAAAACACAAGTTTCTATTATATTATATGCATTTTTAAGCAAACAATAAATTTAACATGTTACTTTCAAAACTGTCCTATTTGTGTACCTTTCTGGATTTTTGTTCTGTTCTCTTCTGTACATGATTTTATATGCTTCAATAAGCTTTTTTTCATTCATCTTTTTTTTTATTAACACTATCATTTGCTTCATTCACAGTGCTAACACCTAAAACACGAAACATTATGAACTAAGAAGACAAAAGCAAGAATAATTGTAACATAGCATTTACTTAATAAAAGACAAGAGCAGGAATAATCAAATTATAATTGGCCATCCATAAACTTGGATCACACTCTCCCATCAGCCCACACAATGTCCATGTGGGAGAATGGGAATACAGAAATCTAGCAGTGAGGTACATGAATGAAGAAACCCATGTAGTGGGGACAACTCAAAAGTGAATTGCAGGTCTGAATATCTATTATCTCTTTAGGGAACAGTCTATACAATATATCACTAAAAATTCTCCATTTCTGAGTCTTTCCATTAAAATAAGAGAATATTTGAAAACACAGTGCCTGACACATATTAGGTACCATATAAATGCTAAGCATTTCTCCCCCTTACATTTTTTAGTTAATGAAGTCATCTTTCTGTTATTCTCAGGTCTTTAAAGTAGTATTCATCATTTTTAGGTAACAATAACCTTAAGCCTGGGATCTGCAGAACTTCTCAGATCTGCTTCCTTGGTAAGGCTTGGAAACAGGATATTCTGATAGTGAGAAACAAATGTCTTTAATTCTGAAATCTGAAAACAATTTGGGTTTTGCTGAAAAGTGATTCCTCTCCCCCACCCCCACCAGACAGCCTTTTCACTCATGGCCTAAGATTTTCTTTCTTTCTTTCTTTCTTTTTTTTGTCTAATCAGTTTCTTCATACAATAGAACTTTCTCTGGTATACTGTATAAAGCGCTAAATTTGGGGTCAGGAAGATATGAGTTCAAATATTGCTTTAGCCATTTGTTAGCTCTGAGATCATGAACAATTTATTTAACATTGTTGAGCCTGCTTCTTAGATTTCCTCATCTGTGAAATGATGGAACAGGATTTTATATGACCTCTTAGATAACTTGCAGTTTAAAATCTATGAACTTATTACAATCAGATCACCTCTCTACATCAGCTCAAAAACTTCTCTATCAGCTAAACTCAGTTCATGTTGGTTTACAGATGAGGAATTGAGGCAAACAAGATTAAATTACATGCTCAGGATCACACAGCTAGTAAGTGTCTGAGACCAGATTTGAATTAAGGATGATGAGTCTTCCTGACTTCAGGTCTGGCACTCTATCCACTGTACCACTAGCTGTTCCTATATGTGTATATATATATGTATATGCATGTATATACACATACAGGTATATATGTATATGCATACATGTATACATATATGTATATGTACATATACATATATGTACAATATTAAATATTAGGTGTTATAGATATAGGTGTAGATTTTATAGGTATAGATATAAATAAGAATATTAATATAAATATATAAACATTATACATATTATACTGAGTATATATACATAGAACTACATATGTATATGTATATATTCACAAAACATAGAGATGAAGCATGGTATAATTGATAGATGTTTTGATTTAAAATAAAGGAGATCTAGGCTTAAGTCCTAGCTCCGATAATTGCTAGCTGTGTAACATAAGTTTGCTCAGCCCATGGCAGCTAAAACCAAAATATTTAGATGGATTGTGATATGAGTAAAGGGAAGATATTCACACCAAATTTAAAATAATATGAGCCACAACATATACATCATATAAAATGAAATAATGTAACAACCATACACTTTCATACAAAGAGAATGGTATTGAGGTAATACTTTAAATAATTTATTTATATTATTATATATGACCATATCCCAATATAAAGGATTAAAAATACTTAATGTTGTTAGAGATCTAGTAGTATGAATTCAGAATAAATGGGCAATAATAAATGGGGATTATTTCTAAAAACTAAAAAGATTTTCAAAGTAGAAGAATGTTATGAGGTTACAGGGGAAGAAAAGAAAAGGGTATTGTTAGATCTTCATTTGTAGTTTGTATATGAGACAATTTGAAAGAAGTTGTAAAATAAAGGAGAGAGAAAGAAGCCAAGAGAATGAGATGAATAGAACAAAAGGGAGGAATCAAAGAGAATGAAGCTAGTGAGGCTCATGTAAAAGAATCATCTGTATACTGGACAGTGGGGAACCTGGTATCAAGATACCAGGAATTGGCAGCAAGGGTAATGGAGAAGAAAGATGACCTTGTAGGAGGCATTTTTGGTGGGAGGTAACAGGAAAGAAAAGAGAGACAGTTAAGGACAGGGAACAGATGGTACTAATGCTAGAGCCAAAAAAATAAAAATCAGAACATAAGCCCATGAACTGAGGATCTTGGCAATAGAAAATGGGAAGAAGGGTGAAGAAAAGAGAAGTAGGAATAAATGACAGATTTGGTAAATGTTAAAATGTGAAGGAAGAAGAGAGCTGTGCAATTGCTGTGATTCTGATTGTGTCAATAAAATATGGTCCACTTAGAATCATAAGTCTAGAGCTAGAATGCACCTCAAAGGCAACCTAATTTTAATCTTCCTGTCCCACTCAAAAGCTCTGATTTGGAACTATACCCAAAGAGCTATAAAATTGTGTATATCCTTTGATCCAGTAGTGTCACTACTGGGTCTGTAACCCAAAGAAATCAAAAAAGAGGTGAAAGGATATTTAGCCTATATTGCTGACATGGGGAAGGGAGGAAGGGGAAAGGAGGGAGAAAAATTTGAAATGCAAGGTTTTGCAAGGGTGAATGTTGAAAACTATCTTTGCATGTATTTTGAAAATAAAAAGCTGTTATTTAAAAAAGAAGGGGTGAAAGGACTTCTGCAAAAATGTTTGTAGTAGCTCTTTTTGTACTGGAAAGGAATTGGAAAATGATTGGATGCCCATCAGTTGGAGAATGGCTGAATAAGTTATGGTATATGAATGTCATGGAATGTTATTGTTCTATAAGAAATGATGAGCAGGCTGATTTCCGAGAAGCTTGGGAAGACTTCCATGTACTGATGTTGAGAGAAATGAGCAGAATTAGGAGAATATTGTATACAGTAACAACAAGATTATGTGATGATGATCTATGATAGATTTGGCTCTTCTCAGCAATACATTGATCCAAGACAATTCCAATAGACTTGGGATGGAAAATGCCATTTTCATGTGGACTGAAGTCTACTATTTTCACTTTTTTGTTTGCTTTTTCTTTCTCATGGTTTCCCCTTTTGTTTTGATATTTCTTTCACAAAATGACTAATATGGAAATGTTTAAAATGATTGTACATGTGTAACCTATATCAATTTCTTTCTATCTTGGGGAGGGAGCAGATAAGAGAGAAAGGAAGGAAAAAATTGGAACTCACAATCTTACAAAAATGAATATTGAAAGGGGAAGCTAATTGATGCAGTGGTTAGAGTGGATAGACTTCAGCCCTGAAGTCAGGAGGACCTGAGTTCAAATTTGGCCTTAGACACTTAACACTTCCTAGCTGTGTGGTCCTAGGCAAGTCACTTAATCCCAATTGCCTCAGAAAAAAAAGAATATTGAAAACTATCTTTACATAAAATCGGAAAAACCAAAATACTATTTATTTTTTTTAAATGATGCTCCATTCCTTTAAGCTTAGAGAGAAGTCATGGTCTTGTGTATACTGAGCCATGTTCCTCCCTGAATCCTTGTAGTTTCATCCAATTTGCATCATTTGTGGTGTTAAGCAAACCACTTAACTTCTTTGGGCCCAGTTTTTCCCACCTAAAAATGAAGGGACTGGATTTAATGACCTCTAAGGTCTCTTCCAGCTCAGACATGTTTTAAGAATATCATGTTGGTAACTAAATGGAGGATGGATTGGAGAAGGAAGAAGCTTGAGAAAAGGAGTGCAAATATGGGCTATTCAAGAAATGACATGGGACAGGTGGTCACCATTTGAATATAAAGAAGGGAAAAGATATGACAACTTTTATGAAGATAAAATTGACCACTGATTTGTATGTGGTAGTGGGAAAAAATAAGGGACAAAAGATAACACTGAGGTTAACAACCTGAGTGACTAAAATAATGACTGTACCTTGGACAGAAATAAAATCAGAATATAAATGATTTGGGGGAAAATGATAATGAGTTTTGTTTTGGATATGTTGATTGATTGGTTATCTTGTGATTTCATTAAAACATTCAATACAGCACCAGCCCTAAAGTCAGGAGGGCCTGAATTCAAATCTGGCCTAAGACACTTAATTAACACTTCCTAGCTGTATGACCCTGGGCAAGTCATTTAACCCCAATTGCCTCAGCAAAAAGCAAAAACAAAAACAAAAAACAAGCATTCAAAACTGAAAATATTATGTTTTAAGTGAACAAAGAACTCCTGTTTTTAAAAAAAGTGATATAAATTTTTCTACTATTCAAAACATCTTCATATGTGTAAAATGTGATTTTCTGCTGCAACTGTTAAAAACATGATGTAAATTAGTGTAGTTGAAAAAAGAATAAAAAGTAGCAATATCATCAACGGCATTATGCTTTGGAAACTTAGTGCCAAAAAAGCCTGATTATTTGTTATTATGGTTATTATAATTATATTATTAATACATATGATGTATACTATATTATACACTATATTAATATAATAAATTACAATAAAATATAATATTGCTACTATGTTATATGTTGTTACTATGGTTATTATAAATCATAAATATAGAAATGATGAGGAATTTTTTCCATAAATATATATATGTAAGTATGTACATATATCTTACATTATATATTACCAATTTAATATATCAAATAATAAATTTAAATAATAAAATTATTTAAGTAATAAAATTCTAATAAGCTGTTGCTATATTTTGAATAAAATATATGCTAAAGTAATTAATTGCATAGGATTTATTAATTAAATGTAGGGAAAGAGAATAATTTTCTTTAAAAGAGTAGCATTTTTTTATAAAACCATTAGGTTGTGATGGTTCCAGGAAACAAAGTATAACAACAGTCATGGTTAGTAATGGAGAAAGTTCAGCTTTATCTTGAAAAAGATCCTGGTAGTCTCCTATACTTACAATTAGAAAGCATCTTATCTAAAGCTAAAAGGAACTTCAGAGGGCATCTGGTCCAAACCCTTCATTTTTACACATGAAACATTTAAGATCTAAGGAGGGTGTGACTTGTTCAGTGTCACACAGGTAATGTTAGACTATGAACTCTAATCAGAAATTCACTGGGTAATAGAATACATTCATTTATAAGTAACTTAATAAGCAGGAAGTGGGAAAAGACATTTGATCTGTGAAACACAATCAAAATCCCTCTAATGAAAAATCAGACCAAAAGGGGAAAAAAAAACAAAAAGAAAAAAGCAAACAAATAAAAAAAGGTGATGGTATTATGCTTTGATCCACATTCAGTGGATCTCTCTCTGGATGAGAATGCTCTGTTCCATCCCAAGCCTATTAGAATTGTCCTGGATCACCATATTGCTGAAAAGAGCTAGATCTATCACAATTATCACATACTCTTGCTTAGTTTAACACTAAGCAAGTTTAACACTTATGTTTAGTGTTCTCCTTCACTTCACTCAGCTCACTTCACTCAGCATCAGTTCATCTAAGTCTTTTCAGGTTTTTCTGAAATCAGCCTATTCATCATTTCTTATAGAATAATATTTCATTACATTCATATATCTTAACTTATTCAGCCATTCCTCAACTGATGGACATTCATTCAATTTTTTATTCCTTGCCACTACAAAAGGAGCTGCTACAAATATTTTTGCATGTGTGGGTCCTTTTCCATTTTTAATGATATATTTGAAATATACACCCAGTAGTGACTGGATCACTATTGGATCAAAGGACATGCACAGTTTTATAGGCCTTTGGGCATAGTTCCAAAGTGCTCTCCAAAACGGTTGGATCATTTCACAACTCCACCAACAATGCATTAATGTCCCAGTTTTCCTACATTCCCTCCAATCCTGTCATCTTAGCTAATTTGAGACATGTGAAGTGATACCTCAGAGTTGTCTTACTTTGCATTTCTCTAATCAATAGTAATTTAGAACATTTTTATATGAGTATAAATGGCTGTAATTTCTTCATCTAAAAATTGTCTGTTAATTAATTTCCTTTGACCATTTATCAATTGGAGAATGACTTGTATTCCTAAAAATTTGACTTAGTTCTCTACATATTTTAGAAATAAGGCCTTTATCAGAAACACTGGCTGTAAAAATTGTTTCCAAGCTTTCTGCTTTCTTTCTCATGTTGGTTGCCTTGGTTTTGTTTGTGCAAAACCTTGTTAACCCAATGTAATCAAATTTACCTATTTTATAGCAATGCTTTTGTGCTATTGTATCAATTTCCATTTGTACTGATGAGTCAGATCTTATTATATATTTGGCTAGTAAGTTCATTCAATTCTATGGTGGTAGTTAGAGGAATTGTCTTTCTAGGCCTGGAGCTTACAAGCCACACTACCCTAGTGTGCTTCCTACCATGATTATGAGTCATCAAGCAACCATTCGCTTTTAGAGAAAAGATATTTAGGATATTTACTAAGAGGTATGAAATAAGCACAATTGGTACAAAATAGCCCCCAAAAAATCCATGACTCATTTTTCTTCAAGAATAGAGTCTAGAGGAAAGTAGACTCATATAAAGAGACCATATGGCAAAGTGATAAATCATAGTTTCACTCCTTACAGGCATACTTAAGAAGTTCCTCTTATATGTGATATATTTTCTTTTGCGGGCTTTTTGTAGTGCTTTAAAACTTCCTATAGTCTATTCTTGGGTTCAGATGCAAACACTGTCACCACCCATTGGTTTTCGAGGGAACAATGGTAGGATACTGACAAGATGATGGAAAATACCAAATTGTCTAGACAAGCTCAAAAAATCCATTGACCAAGGGGGAATAAGAGGAGTTGGTAGAAGAAGCAAAGATCTTCCTTTCCATCCCCTCCAAGAAAATCCTGGGATAGGGTAGGGAGGTGATGGGGAAAAGTGTTAGCTGAAATGTTCTCTCTTCCTTTGCCACTTCCTGGAATTCAAATATCCAGTATGTACTTGGAAACTTGGGTTCTGAGCTGTTTCTCTACTTTACAGATAAACCACAAGGAATGACTTAGTTTTCTTTGCTAATTCAAACACTCTTCCTTGTCAATGTCATTCCAGTTTACCCAAGGACATTTAGTATTTAATCTAAAATGTTTGATTGATGGGCTGATTGAGATTTATTCTCACTTTATTAATATATCTGGGCATCTCATCATTAACTCTGAGTAGAATGAGGTAAATTGACTGATTTATTCAATCAACCCCACTTTTAGGTATTTAAGCCTCCATATGTACATAATCTCTGACCTCAAAAAAATAATCTATGATAAAATAATGGAATTCCCAGAGTTAAAAATATATTGACATGTGCAAATTATTATATTATCATAGATTCCTAGAAGTGGAAAGTATTTCAGAGGTCCTATGATATAAATAGCATGGCACAGAGGGGAAAAGTGATAGAATGAACACTGGAGTCAGAATATCTAGGTTAAATTCTTCCTCTGAAGCTGTCTTATCTATGTAACCTTGACCAAGTCATCTGATTTCCTTCTCCCTCTTGTTGCTTCATCTGTCATATCACAGAATCAGACTAGATAGCCTTTGAGCACTCTTTCAGCTCTAATCTTGTGACTGGGGATTAAGAAAAAACCAAGATCAAAAGTCACCTCCGACATTTATTAACTATGTAACCACTGGAAATTCATTTAATGTCTTTGAGCCTCAGGCTCTTCATTGGTAAAATGTGTCTAATAAAATCTGCAGAATCTACTTCATGGATCAAATAAGATAACATCCACGGAGTGCTTTGCTAACTTGACAAGGTTGAATAAATATGAAATTTTTGCACATACTGTATACTTGAAGCATGATACCTTATAGCCCAAACAAATACTCATTGGATCTCTTCTTAAAGACTTCCATGGATGGGGAAATCACTGTATACTGAGGAAATCTATTTCATTTTCAGGAAGTTCTAGAAGATTTTCATTATCATTTGATATTTTTCCCCACAGGCAAGTAAAATAAGTCTAATCAACAGAACAAGCTTTCAGATGATTAGAAAGAACAATCAAGTCCTATGTGGTCTTTTCTTCTCCAAGCTAAAGGGCCCCAACTCCTTCAAGTCATTTTTATATGGATTGATTTTTATTCTCTTACCATAGTAGTGAGTCCTCCGAGTTCACTCTGACTTGTCAAATGTCCTTTTCAAATGTGGCAGCCAGAAATGAAGAGAATATCACCTCACCCATCCTAAGCATAATATTTCTATTAATGTAGTCTAGGTTGACATAGCTTTTTTCTGGTTGCTATTTCACACAGTTGATGCCTATGGAAATTGCTGTCACTAAAATCCTCATCTTTTTTTCTTCTCAATGACTATATAGCCAGAGTTCTGTCATGCTTTATTTGTCTGTTCAATTTTTTTAACAAAAGGTAAGGATTTTATGTAGGGATAAGCAGGTAAATGTTTAACAACTATCTCTTGGGCAGAAATGGAAGAAGTATCCATGATGAGCTTTTAAGTTTAATCTGCAACAGAAACAACAAATGTTCTGTAGCATTTACCAATTTTTAAGGTGTACACTGAAACAATCAGCTCTCATAAGTCAGTATGAGCTGACTCTAGAATTCCCCTAATTTTATGTTTATCTTTACTAAATTTCACTTTAAGAAACTTGGTCTAGCTCTAGGCTGGTGAGATCTTTCTGGATTCTTATTTTATCATACAATGTATCAGTTATCCTTATCCTGTTTTATGTCATTCAAAAAATGAAGTAAACATTCTACCTATATTCTCAATCACTTCATTGATAAAAATATTAAATATAATGGACAAAGCAAAGAAATCAGAACAAGGATGACAAAATATATAATTATAATAGCTCTAAAGAAAACTGCACAAAAGTTGTTGAATTCAAATCAGTCATAATGAACAATCTTGGTCTCAGAGAAAAGTTGAAACACTTCCCTCCTTTCAATAAATTGTCAGGGAATAGTTAAACAATCTCCCACCATGCTTCACTTTAATCCTCCACCATTTTCTCACCTGCTGTCCCATGGAAGAGATCAGAAAAGCATATCCTCAGGGACTTTACATCAGGATTTTGGCCCAGACATCCCAATAATTTGATTGGAGAGATCTTCCTATGGCCCACTATATCTAAGAAGCTCCAATTATGCTTTCCTTTATTTCTTCTTGTTTGTTTCCTGGCCGTTTCACATTTGCAAACCCACTCCTCAAACACATACACACACATCTCTTTCCAGTGATGAAAGGGTTTTTTTTTGTTTATTTATTTATATGATGTGTGATTTCTTTTTTTCTTTTGCAAAACACAACATTGGCCTTTATTGGTATTTACTTCCTAGAATCTAGTTAGTCATTAATTGCCATAGATTTTCAATCAACTATATCACTTCTATTGCTTTTTATTGAAGATAATATCTTAAATACTATTCACCATGTGATCAATTAATATTTCATTTATTTTTTATTGTAGTAAGGTTATTAGTTTTTAATACATATTCTTTTATAAATCATGTTGGGAGAAAAAAACAAGAGCAAAAGGAAAAACCATGGGAAAGATAAAAACAGAAAAAAAGAAGTGAACATAACATGTGTTAATTTACATTCAGTCTCTTTAGTTCTTTTTCTGGATGCAGATGACATTTTCTGTCCAAAGTCAATCGGGATTGCTTTGGATCACTGAATTATTGAAAAGAACCAAGCCTTTCATAATTGATCATTGCACATTCTTGCTGTTATCATGTACAATATATTCCTGGTTCTTTTTGTTTCACTCAGCATCAGCTCATGTAAATCTCTCCAGGCCTTTCTATAATCAGCTTGTTCATCATTTTTTATAGAACAATAATATTCCATTATCTTTATGAACTATAACTTGTTCAGCCATTTTGCAATTGATGGGCATCTATTCTTTTTTGTAATGCTTTGCTACCATAAAAAAGCTGCTACAAACATTTTTCCACATATGGGTCCATTTCCCTCCTTTATGATTTCCTTGGGATACAGACCCAGTAATGGCACTGTTGGGTCAAAGGATATGCACAGTTTTGTAGTCCTCTGAGCATAGTTTCATATTGTTCTCCAGAATGATTGGAGCATTTCACAACTCCACCAACAATGCATTAGTGTCCCAGTTTTCCCACATTCCCTCCAACATTTATCATTATCTTTTCCTATTATCTTAGCCAATCTGAGAGGTATGAGATGGCACCTCAGAGTTGTTTTAATTTGCATTTCTCTGATCAATAGATTTAGAGCATTTTTTCATATATAAGTGGCAATAATTGATATTTTTCCAATTGTTTAGATTTGATTTTATTTGTGTGAAAAGTGTTTTGTAATTGTGTTCATATAATTCTTAGGGTTGTCTTGGCAGGTAGACCCCCAAGTATATTGTTTTTCTATAGTAATTTTAAATGGAATTTCTCTTTCTATCTCTTGCTTATGGACTTTGTCAGTAATACATAGAAATGCTGATGATTTCTGTGGGTTTCTTTTATACCCTGCAACTTTGCTAAAGATATGAGCTGTTTCCAGTAAATTTTTGGATGATTTTCTAAGATTTTCTAAGTATATCATATATCATTTGCAAAGAGTAATAGTTTTATTTCTTCATTACCTATTCTAATTCCTTTAATTCCTTTTTCTTTTTTTAATTGCTAAAAACCAATATTTCTAGGACAATGTTGAACAATAGTGTCGATAATGGGCAATCTTGTTTCACCCCTGATTTTACTGGGAATATTTTCTGTTTTTCTCCATTGCAAATAATTCTTGCTGTAGGTTTTAAATAGATACTGCTTATTATTTTAAGAAAACTTCCCTTTATCCCTATGCTTTCTAATGTTTTTAATAAGAATGTGTGCTGTATTTTGTCAAAAGCCTTTTATGCATATATTGAGATTATCATATTATTTCTGTTGGTTTCATTATTGATATGGTCAATTATGGTAATAGTTTTCCTGATATTGAACCAGCCCTGCATTCTTGGTATAAATCCCACTTGATCATAGTATATTATCCTGCTGATAAATTACTATAATCTCTTTGATAATATTTTATTTAAAATTTTTGCATCAATATTCATTAGGGAGATTAGTCTGTAATTTTCTTTTCTCTGTTTTGGCCCTTTCTGGTTTAGGTATCAGTGCCATATTTGTGTCCTAGAAGTATTCCTTCTTTACCTATTTTTCCAAATAACTTACATAGTATTGGAATTAATTGTTCTTTAAATGTTTGGTAGAATTCACTTGTAAATCCATCTGGCCCTGGAGATTTTTTTCTTAGGGAGTTCATTAATAGCTTGTTCAATTTCTTTTTTCTAAAATGGGACTTTTATTAAGGTGCTCCAAATCACTGTTGATCAGAGAAATGCAAATCAAGACAACCCTGAGGTACCACTTCACACCTGTCAGATTGGCTAAAATGACAGGAAAAGTTAATGATGAATGTTGGAGGGGTTATGGGAGGGCTGGGACACTGATGCATTGTTGGTGGAGCTGTGAACGGATACAGCCATTCTGGAGAACAATTTGGAGCTATGCTCAAAAAGTTATCAAACTGTGCATACCCTTTGACCCAGCAGCATTTCTATTGGGCTTATATCCCAAAGAAATCATAAAGGAAGGAAAAGGCCCCACATGTGCAAGAATGTTTGTGGCAGCCCTTTCTGTAGTGGCTAGAAACTGGAAATTGAATAGATGCCCTTCAATTGGAGAATGGCTGAATAAATTATGGTATATGAATATTATGGAATATTATTGTTCTGTAAGAAATGACCAGTAAGGTGATTTCAGAGAGGCCTGGAGAGACTTACATGAACTGATGCTGAGTGAAATGAGCAGAACCAGGAGATCATTATACACGGCAACAACAGTACTATATGACGATTAATTCTGATGGACATGGCTCTCTTCAACAATGAAATGTTTCAAACCACCTCCAATTGTTCACTGAAGAAAGTCATATACACCTAGAGAGAGGGATGTGAAATGTGGACCACAACATAACATTCTCATACTCCTTGACTGATGTTTGCTTACATTGTGTTTCCTTTATCTGATATATCGTTTGTGTAGATAAGATTTTTCTTGCACAACAATGATAAGTTTGGAAATATGTATACATATATTCGATTTGCCAATATTTTAACGTAATTAACATGTAGTGGATATCCTGCCATCTAGGGGAGGGGTGGGGAGTTGGGGGGAAAAATTTGTAACGAAAAGCTATGTAAGGGTTATTGTTGAAAAATTACCCACACATATGTTATGCAAATAAAATAAAATTTAAAATAAATAAATAAATAAATAAAATGGGACTTTTATTTAAGTAATTTATTTCCTCTTCTGTTAAGCTGGGAAATTTATATCTTTGTAAATATTCATCCATTTCAGTTAGATTGACAGACTTGCTGCCATAGAATTGGAAAAAATAGCTCCTAATTATTGCTTTTTCTTTTTCATTGGTGGTAAGTTCACCCTTTTCATTTTTGATGCTAGTGATTTGGGGGTTTTTTCTTTCTTTTTTCTAATCAAATTAACCAAAGGTTTATCTATTTTGTTAGCTTTTTTTCATAAAATCAACTCTTACTTTTGTTTATTAGTTCAGTATTCTTAGTTCTGTAAGAATAGTTCTTATTCTCTATTTTTATTGATCTCTCTTTTGAGTTTCAAAATTTCTAATTTGGTATGTAATTGGGGGGTTAATTTGTTCTTCTTTAATTTGTTCTAACTTCTTAATTTCTCTTTCTTTATTTTATTTATGTAGCTATTTAGAGATATAAATTTTCCCCTAAGAACTTCTTTAGCTGCATCCCATAAGTTTTGATATGTTGTCTCCTTATTGTCATTTTCTTGGATGAAATTATGGATTGTTTCTGTGATTTGTTGTTTGATCCACTCATTCTTTAGAATTAGATTAATTTCCAATTGGTTTTTAATCTATCTGTCCCTGCCCTTTTATTGAATATAATTTTTATTGCATTGTGGTCTGAAAAGGAAATATTTATTATTTCTGCCTTTTTGCATTTGATTGTAAGGTTTTTATGCCCTAATACATGGTCAGTTTTTTTGTAAGTGCCATGTGCTGCTGAGAAAAAATTGTATTCCTTTATGCCCCTATTCAGTTTTCTCCAGAGGTCTATCATATCTAGGTTTTCTAGGATCCTTCTAACATCCCTTGTTTCTTTCTTATTTGTGTGTATGTGTGTGTGTGTGTGTGTGTGGTTAGATTTGTCTGATTCTGAGATAGGAAGATAGAAGGCCTCCACTAGAATAGTTTTACTATCTATTTCTTCCTGTAACTGGCTTAAAAATCTTCTCTAGGAATTTTCCTGCTCTACTACTTGATGCATACAAATTTAGTATCATTACTACTTCATCATTCAAGATGTATTTTCCTTCGTTACATCTTTTAATAAGATCTAATTTTTTTGCTTTATCTTAGTTCAGAATTACCACCCCTGCTTTTTTTTTTTACTTCAGCTAAAGCATAATAAATTCTTTCCCAGCCTTTTACTTTTACTCTGTATGTGTCTCTCTGTGTCAAATGTGTTTTCTATTTTTTAATCCATTCTGCTATTTGCTTCTGTTTTATGGGAGAGTTTGTCCCATTCACAACAACAATTATGATTACCAGCTCTGTATTTCACTCCATCCTATATTCTCCTGTGTTTATACTTTTGTTCTCTTTCCACCTTATCCTTAGTCTTGTGCTTTTTTTTACCTACCCCACTCACTACTTTATTTCCTATCACCCCCTCCTTCTTTTATAGGTGTTTTTTTAACCCACTCCACCCACTACCTTATCTTCTCTCAACCCTTCCCCCCTTCTCTTACCTTTTTCTCTAATGTTTCTGCCTTCCCTTCTATTCTGTCCCTCCCTTTTCTTTTCTTCTTTCTCCTACTTCTTTATAGGACTAAATAAATTTCTATACCCAAATGAATGATTAAGTTATTCCCTCTAGGAACCAAAACTGATGCTATCAAGCTTCAGACAATGCTCATCCCCTTCCATTTTTCCCCCTCAATTATAATGACTTCTTGAGCCTTTTAGTGTGAACTAATTATCCCATTATACCTTCTCTTTCCTCTTTTTCTAATACAGACCTTTTTCTACCCCTTAATGTCTTTTTCTTTGATGTCATCACATCAGAGACCATTCACAACCATACTCTCAGTCCAGTTAATGCCCCACTTTGTCTACTCCAATGTCAGAGACAGTTCTCAAGAGTTATAGATAATTGTTTTCTCATTTAGGGATGTAAACAATTTAACCTTTAAATATATATATAATATATATAGATATAGATATAGATATTCCCCTATTTTATCTTTCTATGGTTCTCTTGCACCCTGTGCTTGTAGATTAAATTTTCTGTTTAGCTCTGGATTTTCAATAGAAATGACAAAGAATTTTTCTTCATTGCCTGAAAGATGATGCTGAATCTCACTGGGTAGTTAACTCTTGTAATACTAGGTCCTTTGCCTTCCTGAATATGGTATTCCTGGCCCTCTGATCCTTGACTGTAAAAGCTGCCAGATCCTGGGTAATCCTGACTGACTCTTTGATATTTTTTTTTTGACTCTTTGATATTTGAGTTGTTTTTTGTCTAGCAGTTTACAATATTTTTTTCCCTTTAGATTATAGTTTGGGAGTTTTGCAACAATGATCCTGGTTTTCCTTGTGGGATCTCTTTCCAGTGGTGATGGATGGATTTTTTTCAATGAGTATTTCCTCCTCTGTTTCTTGAATATTGGGGTAGTTTTCCTTAATGACCTCTTTAGAATGCTATTCAGGCTCTTTTTTTGGTCATGGCTTTCATGTAGGCCAATAATTTTTAAATTGTCTTTTCGGGATCTATTTTCCAGGTCAGCTGTTTTTCTAATAAGGTATTTCACATTTTCTTCCATTTTTTTCATTCTTTTTAGTTTGTTTGACTGATTCTTGCTGTCTCACAAAGTTATTAGCTTCCATTTGCCATGTTCTAATTTTTAATGTGTGATTTTCTTCAGTTATCTTTTTGTATCTCTTTTTCCATTTGGTTTATTCTACTGTTTAAGGAGTTGTTTTCTTTGATTTTTTTTCCTTCCTTTTGAAAATTGTTTACTCTCTCATGCATGCTTCTCATTTCTTTTCTCATTTTTCTTCTACCTCTCTTATTTGCCTTTTGAAGTCTTTTATGAGCATTTCCAAGAAGTCTCTTTGGGCCTGAAACCAACTTATATCACTCTTTGAGATTTCTTCTGTGGACATCCTATCCTCCAAGTTTGTGTTTTGGTCTGTCCTATCACCATAATATCTTTCTATGGTCAAAGTTCTTTTCTGTTTCTTGCTCATTTTCTTTCCTTTTTGGTATTTCCTCTTTTTTTTTTTTTTTACTTTTATGTTTGAGCTCTGCTCCTGGGGTAAAGGAAGCATTGTCCTATCCTTCCTGTGCAGCTCTGAGCCTTGGCTTTGAGCACAGGGGATCCCTTATGTTTGCAGAGAGTAGTTTTGCCTGCTCTGTTCAGGAAACAGCCTGATTTCCCAGAGTTTGCCTTCTGAGCAGAGACTGGAAGCTGCCCCACTGATTTGATCTTCTACTAAGCCAGGACTGAGGGTCCTTAGTTGCTGATTTGCTTTGATTAAGATCTTCTCACTGGCTTTCCCAGACTCTATCTGAGCTAGGCTGAACACCCTTTTCATCTCAATGAGACTAACCTTTCTTGAGGTTTTTTCAATCTATCTTGAGTTGGAGAGAGATTTCATTCCATCAGGCTCTGTTCAGAGGCTTGGTTTCATATGGTTTTCCAGGGATACTGGGGAAGCTCAAGCAGCATACTGATTTTTTGGATATGTCACTTCATTACTGATGGAAGCTCCCAATGAGGAGCTCTTTTTACCAAAGAAGGTTGGAACCAAGGGGCCAAAGAGGATATATGTTTTGCCTAAAGTCACCCAGTTAGTACTTGTCAGAGTCAGTATATGAACTCATCTCTTCTTGATTCTGAGACCAGCTCTCTATGGTTTCCTTTTCTAGAACCATAACCAAATCATTATTCATTTGCTTCCCTATAGCTCCATTCACTATCATGGCTAGATTTCTTTTTTTATATAATAATATCTACAACAACAAAGGTGAAAATACTATTTTATGATCCACATTCAGTCATCTTTCTGGATGCAGATGGCTCTCTCCATCACAAATCACTGGAACTGTCCTGAATCACCTCATTGTTGAAAAGAGCCAAGTATATCATAGTTGATCATCACCTAATCTTGTTTTTGCTGTGTACAATGTTCTCTTGGTTCTATTCACTTCACTCAGCATCAGTTCATGTAAGTTTCCCCAGGTCTCTCTAAAATCATCCTGCTGATCATTTCTTATAGAGCAATAATATTCCATTACATTCATATGCCATAACTTATTTAGCCATTTCCCAGTTGATGGGCATCCACTCAGTTTTCTCTCATGGCTAGATTTCTAAAATACAGTATCCCACTCTGGCTACCACTTCCCTATTTATGATATCTCCTTCCATAGAATTTAAGTTCCTTATAGGCCTGGAATGCCTTTTATTTGCATTTATATCCCTTACTTCCCCACACACACACATATACTGCTTGACACGTTAATTGTATAATAAATGCTTTTTTCATTCATTTAACACAGAAGTGAAATTAGCCTATAGAAGCAACCTCCCTTGAATTTGCAAGGACTACAGAGATGTGGAAACTCAATGTTTAGACCTTTTAGAGATGATTTGAGTTTTTCTGTCCACAAATATGTTTAGCTTTTTTTTCTGTATAAAAACCAGGAAGGCCTGGATTCAATTCCCACCCATGGTACATAGTGACTATATAAACTTGGAAATATCACTTGAGTTTTCAGTACTCTAGTCAAAGTTCTAAGACTACAAGTGACAGAGAAAGTGCCAATCTGAATTGGTAGAGGGACTTTCTTTACCAGGGAATTCCCTATACTGATGAATCATAGGTCCAATTCTTATTCCTATTTAAAATTAGAATATAGACTGTTGAATATCTGTCTCATATCTGAGACATAATGTATCAGTATTTTATTACTTCTCCTCTTTAGGAAAACCTAGACTTAAAGCCAAACCCTAAGTTTTAAATAACTTGTCCCTAATGTGCTAAGGTAGAGATTTAAGAAACAAAGGAGTAGGAAAAAAAAAGAGCTCAGTCTCCTCTCTCATTCAGCTCTTTCAGATATAGATCAAGACCAAATCCTGGATCCAGAGCAAAGAGGCCCCTTAGCAAAGAATTGAATGAATATAGTGCCCCAATTCCCTGAAGCCCACCAGATGTTCTTTAATGTTATATATCATTCATTCACATTTTTAAAAATCTATAAAACATTTAAAAAACAAAACAACATACACACACAATTTTTTAAAAATTCAATTCACCAAAATAGTAATTCCTGGAGCTCTTCACTAGAGATTTGCCTCCAGATAATGGACTTGGCTCTTTTCAACAATAAGGTGATTCAAGGCAATTTCAATAGACTTGTGAAAGAAAGTGCCACCCATATCTTGAGAGATGGATACTGAAGATGTGTCAAAGCATAGTATTTTCATCTTTTGTTGTTGTTGCTTATTTGCTTGTTTTTTCTTTCTTTCTCGTAGTTTTTTCCTCTTTTGATTTTTTTTTTTTTGCACAGCATGATGAGTATGGAAATATTTTAGAAGAATTGCACATGTTTAACCTATATAAATTGCTTGCTGTCTTGGGGAGAGAGAGGGGAGAAGAAAGGGAGAAAATTTTGGAACACAAGGTTTTGCAAAGGTGAATGCTGAAAACTATCTTTGCGTGTATTTGGAAAAATAAAATACTATTTTAAAAAAGATTAACACAGATGTGTTACTCATGACTCTGGGCTTGATCATTTCCAAATCCACCCAGCAGTTTGTTCAGTGATCTCTATTTCTCCATATTTTCTTTAAGTACATAGTGAGGGACCTTGCCAGTTATCTTGCTGAAATCTAAGAATGTCTTCTCCATGATCTGCCAGCTTAGTAACCCTATTCCAAGAGGAAATGAAGTCAGTGTAGCATAACTCGTTCTTCAGGAACTCATGCTGCTTCCTAATGATCACTACTTCCTTTTGTAATTGCTTCCAAGCCATGTCTTCAATAATCTGTTCTAAATTTTTTTTCCGGGATTCAGTGTTAAGCTTTCTGGGAGACAGTTTGAAGCATCTACCTACTTTCCTTTTTGGAAAACTGACAAAATATTATCCCCAGTCTTACAGCATCCCTCCTATTCTTCAAAATCCCTCAGATTATCACCAGTATTTATTGACATTCCCCAATATGTGTAGGAATAGTTGTGGTTAGATGTGGCTTCTGCCCTCAAATTTACTAACAAATATGTTAGATTTTATATATACATGCATATACACTTACACAAAAACATACGTAGATAGATATAAATAGATTTAGAAAAGTGTTCATATAGAGATTGCAAAGTACATACAATAATTTAATATATAGATACAAAAATGAGAGCAAACTGTTTACAATCAGATGGTGAAAGGTAGCAAATCATTTTGACATAATTAAGTAAGGATTTCTGGAGGGCATAAATTTTGTGCTGAATTCCAAAGACACAAAGAATGCTAAAGGCATAAAAATTATTACCAATCCCACATTTTGAGAATTACAATGATAATTTTACAAATCCTTGATACAATGGGCAAGAGAAAGAAGACCTATTTGTTCTTGTCTTTGAGTAGTGCTGGTAAAAGTTTTGATAAGGAAGGTAGTTAAAATGGGGCTACTAAACTGAGATTTCTGTGTTTTGATAGGCTGTTTTGTACTATGTTTAAATTTAATTAAATTTACATTTGATTTAATTTGCTCCTGCTGTTACCTTAATCAGGGAGGCAGGGAGAGGAGGAGAAAGCCAGCAGCTGCTGTCATTAGCCCTAAAGAGGGTGTTACTTTCTCTCCTACCCTGAGGCTGCCTCCAGGAATTAGATAAAAGCAGAAATATGTTCAACTTGTGCACTAGTATTACAAAACTAGAAGGAAGAAAGAAACAAGCATTTATCAAGTGGCTACCATATGCCTAGCCCTGTCCTAAGCACATTACAATTATTATCTCAATTGATTCTCACAACAACCCTATAATGTAGGTACTATTATTATTATTCCCATTTCACAGCTGAGGAAACTGAGGCAAATAGTGACTTGCCTGAGGTCATGGAGTGTCTGAGGATGGATTTAAACTCAGGTCCTCCTTACTCCAGGCCCAGTGATCTATATATTGCACCACCTACTTGCTACAGTTGGGCTGCAGAATGTCTTGACATAGTGCAAGCAATGAGAAGGAAGGAGTAAAGCTCCAGAGAATTCTGATTTCTTGTTTGCATTCTCCAAATTTGTGTCTGACCCAGGAGAATTCAGTCCAAGCACTGGCCTATGCTGTCAGATGCCTGAGGGCTCAAACACAGGGACTATCAAAGGGAAATTACAACTTGTTTTTCAGAGGATAGATTTTATTATATTCAGAGTATATGTACAACATACCCCAGCAGTAGATATTGGGAATGGGTAACTTGCACAATTCAGCAAAGAATATTTTTATGTTATACAAAACAAAGGGGGGGGAAGGCTGCTTATCATATAAAAAACAAGGCAATGGCAATTTTGTGGTATAAGATCAACAAAAGCAGGGTCCCCAACAAACTAATATCTCACTCTAATTCTAACTAGTTCTGTTATTTTAGCATAATCAGAGAATTATTGCCAGCCACAGAAAGAAATATTAATGTTTTATATGTGTATGTATATATATATACACACATATGTATTTATATTTACAAACATATATATTGTGAACATGTGTGTATGTATATACACACATGCACAACACAGAAAATTTTCTCAAACTAGAAAGCAAGAAGCCCAGAATGGACAGATTAAAATTCATCATTTTTAAATCGCATTCTGTTGTTTTGCTCAATAAACCATGCTGCCTATAAATATGATTCTGTATTTTAAGGGAAAGAACTAGAAATAAGTGAATATCTAGTCTGGATTAGCCTAAACTATAAAGTTTAATTCATGATCAAAAAATGCAAGAGAAGGAACAAAATAAGAATTTCACAGCATATAGCATTACAGGTGATCATATATGCTATTTTTATGGTGAAAAAAAAGCTGTAATATTCAAGGGGAGAAAGAGAATCCCAGAGAATGAAATATGAAAGATCAAGAGGATGAGTAGCAGAGAGGAAGCCAAGGAATGAGGGGGTTGGAGAAATGGGGGAAGGGGAGGGAAGATGAGGAGAAAGAAAAAGAAGAAAGGATCAGAGATAGAGAAAGGGGAGAAGGGAAGGAGGAAGAGATGGCAAGGAGAATCTTAGAATCTTAGAATTAGGAGGAATTTTAGATATACTAATTCTACCTCCTTTATATATCTTTGGAAACTGAAGAGAAATTATTTATCCAAATTAGCACAATAAGTCTGTTCTATATACTATACCACATTATATTCTTTCAAATTCCTGTAGTAAATCATAGTTTAAAAACACAATATTATTGTCCCAATGATCTTAAAGTTTAGAACTTTAAGCAAACTCTCTGCAAAATGTTTGTCATTTAACAGATTTTACTAATATCAAATATACAGTGGTTCTAGTTTTGTACTTTTCTGTAAAAGATGGACCCAAGAAAAATTACATATCAATTTTATTTCAAATGCTAAAGTTATTGTTTAAAAAGAGAATCTAAACTAATGGCTTTTGAAAATGATAAGGTGAGGCAGCTAGGTGGCTCAGTGGATAGAGCACCAGCCCTGAAATCAGGAGGACCTGAATTCAAATCTGATCTCAGACACTTCCTAGCTGTATGACCTTGGACAAGTCATTTAACCCCAATTGCCTCAGGAAAAAAAATGATAAGGCTTCCTAATATAATTAACCTTTTACTTATCTGCTTAGAAAAAGTGTATTTTTGTATTTTTTTAAGACAAACACGAGGATATTTTTTCCTTGGTTCCAATTTTTTTCCTAAATTTTCTTTTGTTTACAAAATTTTCTCCAGTAAAAAAAGGAAAATTAGTTACTTGTCTTTTCTCATAATTTAGCTAATATTTTCAGAATTGTACCCAATAAGTCTATTTGTTTTTCACACATTAGCAGTCAACTGCTATTCTCTTCAGGAAGGAAACATCTTCTTTTTTAAAAGGTAAGAAAATATGAGCAGAAGTAAAATTAGATGTTTAACTAAAAGCTTCATTACCTTGTGTTGTAGGAGTGGAGTAAAACTCTGACTTCAAAGATTTTGTGATGTAATCACAAAATCTACTGGAAATATTTGCAAAATGTATTGAAATGTACTTCTGCTTATATTTTCTTAGATTTTAAAAAAGAAGTTGACTAGTATGGGCAATTCAACAGAGTTCTACACACAATGTCAGCAAAGGACACTGTACTTTCTTGTAGGTTGTCTGACTTCCCTTTCTATCTGTGTCTTTTGCTGGCACTGTGTGCAGGACTCTGTTGAATTGCCCATACTAGGATGCAGGTTGCAGTTGGATGTCAGTCCCAGGGCAAGAAAGAATACTATTACATCAGAGCTTGTAGCCATAGGAGAGTGCAGACCCTGTTACAGTTCCAGTTCAGAAAAGAGTGCTTGTAGTCACTCACAGACCAGAGCATAAGCTAAGAAACTAGTAAATATACCTCTAGTTAGAGCATATCAAATTGGAATAACTAAAAGCATATAGATTTTCAGAACTAGCTCTGAAAAGAGCTGCACAAAAACTTTAAGCTTGGAATAGTGTCCCCGCCACTTCAGAAGCAGAATCCAATTTTAATATGAAGTTAAAAGTCAAGAAACAAGCTGAAAAATGAGCAAACAACAATAAGATTCTGACCATAGAAAGTTGCTATCATGATAAGAAAGATCAAAACATAAACTCAGAAGACAATAAAGTTGAAAGTGCTACATGCAAAGCCTCCAGGAAAAATGTGAGTTGGTCTCAAGCCCAAAAAAGAATTCCTGGAAAAGCTTTAAAAAGGCAAATAAAATCAAATAAGAAAAATAGAGGGAAAATGGGGAAGGAAGATAAGAGTGATACAAGAAAATCATGAAAAAAAAGAGTCAATAGTTTGGTAAAGGAGGCACAAAAAAATGTTGAAAAAAAATAATACCTTAAAAAACAATAGGCCAAATGGTGAAAGAGGCACAAGAATCCAATAAAGAGAATATCCTTTTTGAATAGTTATTGTGTTTTTCCAAATGCATGCAAAGATGGTTTCCAACATTCACCTTTGCAAAACCTTGTGTTCCAAATTTTTCTCCCTCTCTCCCCCCTTTATCCCTTCCCAAGACAGCAAGTAATCCAATATGTTAAACATGCAATTCAAAAAGAATAGCTTAAAAAGCAGAATTGGATAATTGGGAAAAAAAGATATATAAAAATTCATTGAAGAGAAGAACTCCTTAAAAAGTAGAATTGATCAAATGGAAAAAAAAGTTACAAAAGCTCACTGAAGAAAACAATTCCTTAAAATTAAAATTGATCAAATAGAAGCTAATAATGCCATGAAACTTCAAGAAGCAATAAAACAAAAACAAAATAACTTTTAAAAACCACAGAAAATGTGAAATATCACTTTGGATATTTCTGATCTGAAAAATAGATCAAGGAGAGATAATTTAAGCATTATTAGATTACCTAATACCATAATTCTAAAATAAAGAGAGAGAGAGAACCTAAACATTTCAAGAAATTATCAAGGAAAATTGCCCTGCAAGTCTAGAACCAAAAGTAAAAAGCAATTGAAAGAATCTACCTATCACCTCCTGAAAGAGATCCCAAAATGCCAATCATAGAGCCATAGTCAGTGTAACACAAGATTTAGCCACTTCCATATTAAAGGTCTGGAGGGTTTAGAATATGATATTCTAAAGGGCAAATAAACTAGGTTGCAAATATAAATTACCTACCCAGAAAAACTGAATATAATTCTTCAGGGAGAAAAATGAATACTAAATGAAATAGAGGACTTTCAAGCATTCCTGATGAAAAGATCAGAGCTGAATAGATATTTTGATTTTCAAATGCAAGATTAAGGAAAAGCATTAAAAGCTAATCAAAAAAAGAGAAATCATAAGGAATTCAATAAAGTTAAACTTTTCATTTGCCTATGTGGGAAGACGATACTTGTAACTCCTAAGAACTTTTTAATTATTATAGCAGTTTGGAGTATATATAGAAAGAAGGCATGTGTATATGTTGAATGTTATGAGATGATTATCTAAAAACTAAATTAAGTGGTGAGAAAGAGTAACGCACCAGAAGCAGGCAAAAAGAAAAGGTATAATGAGGCACATTATTTCACAAATTTCACATAATAGTGTCCAAAAAAGCATTTACAGCAGAGGGAAAGATGGGGAAAGTGGGGGAGAGCATGGAAAACTTATTCTCATCATAATTGGCTCAGAGAGGGACTAACCTACACACTCAGAAATCTATCTAACATTATAGGAAAGTAGAAGGAGATAAGAGAAAAGGAGGGGATATGGAAGATATGATAAAACAAAACACTTTTTTAAAAAATATACAGGAGGAAAACAGAGACAGATAGATGGAGATGGAAGCAAAGACACAGACACACAGAGAGAGATATTAACATAACTGGGGGAGCAAAGTGAGAGAAGAAATAAGATGTGGAAAATATACCAAGTAATTAGAATTGTGAAAAAATTTTGACAGCAAGTTTCCCTGATAAAGGCCTCATTTCTCAAATCTATAGAAAACTGAGTTAAATTTTTAAAATGAGAGCCATTACACAATTAATAAATAGCTAAAGGATATGAACAAATAGTTTTTAGACAAAGTAATCAAAGTTATTTGAAGTCATACAAAAAAACACTATACATCAGTATTGATTAAAAAAATGCTCATTAAAACAACTCTGAAGTATACTCCACATCTATCAAATTGGGTAATATGATAGAAAACAAAAATGACAAATGATGGAGGATGTGGGGAAATGAAGACACTAATATACTGTTGCTGAAATTGGGAATTGATTTAATCATTCTCTAGAGCAACTCAGAATTATGGCCAAGGAGCTATAAAATCCTACATACCCTTAAACCCAAATAAGACTACTAGATCTGTATCCTCCCAAAAAAAATTTTTAAAAATAAAAAGGAAAATCACCTAGATGTACAAAAATATTTATAGCTATTACTTTAGTGATGGCAAAGAACTGAAAATTAAAGGGGATGCACATTAACTGGGGAATGACTAAATAAGTTGTGTTATATGATTGTGTTTGAATACTCATGCTATAAGAAATGATGAGCAGTATTCTCTCAGAAAACCTGGAAAGACTGATGTGAACTGATGCAAACTGAATGAGCAGAGTCAAGAGAATATTGTAGAAAATTGTGAATGACTTACCTATTCTTAGCAATACAATGATCCAAGACAATTCTAAAGGACTTACGGTGAAAAATGCTATCCACTCCAAGAGAAATCCTAACCAAGAATACTGAGGCCTCCTTCTGCCTGTAACTTTCACATACAGCTGACAATAAAGTAGTTTTCAAATCCCACTTTCTGCAAAAACCCATTCCTAATTCTCTTCAATGCTAATGCCTTCCCTCTCATGCATTTTTACTGTATGTACATGCATGTACATGTGTGTTTGTACATGTTTATACATATGTATACATTTTATCATATGCATGCACGTATGCATGTGTGCATGCCACTGCTTACATGTTGTCTCCATTCAAATATAAGCTCCTTGACATGCACTGCACTGGGTTTTGCCTTTCCTTGTATTCTGAGTTTAACATAGTGCCAGGCACACAGTAAGAGCCTAATAAATGCTCTTTGATCAATGATGATAAGGTTAATCGTATTCTTCCTCTACTAAATAAATTCAAGTGGCCCCTTGATAGCTACATAAATTCCTTCATTTGACTTTTTAAGTCCTTCTCAGTCCGATCCATACCATCTTACCAAAATGTTATACATGATTACCTTCTTTGTGGACTCTAATTAAGATACAGGCAAATTTACCTTCTTCTTGTTCTTTACATATGACATTTTATCTTCCATATGCATGATTTTGCACAAGAGCCCCACCATCCAAACTAGAATCTGACCACTGAACCCAGATGGCTCTGGAGGGGAAAATGAGGCAAGTGACCCTACACAGCTCTTCCTCACTGAAATCCAAGTCACTTGCATGTCACAACATCACCTCCCTGATGTCATGGTGCTTTTCAATAACAATAAATTCCTACTTGCTGCAAGAAACCTTTCCAGGTTCTCCTTAGAGTTAGTCCCTTCCCTCTATGATTATTTCCAATTTATGTGTCATTTGTGAAGAATTATTTATATGTTGTCTCCCTCATTAATGAGTGAATCCCCCAAGTAAGGGATGGACTTTTACATTTCTTTGAATAGCCAGTGCTTAGCACAGTGCCTGGTACATACAACATGCTTAATAAATTCTTGTTTACTGATTGGGCTTCATTTTCCTCATTTAGGTCCCTTCCAGCTCAAAATCTCTAATCTGATCACTAATTTATACTAAGGTTTTGAAACTTGAAAAAAAAAAAAAAAAGGAGGCAAGAGGTTCAATCTACCAACCTTGATTCTCCATCTATAAAATGGAAATCATTTCTTGCACAGCTTACCTCAAAGGGTTGTTATGTAGTTAAATTGAGATAATTCAATTCAATAAATATTCTATTCAGCAAACATTTATTCAGCCCTTATTTTGGGGAAGGATATGGTACAGCAAGGCACTGTACCACTGTGAAAGTGTTTTTTATAATGATAAAGTGCTATTTAAAGGTAAGCTATTATTATTTCCCCATCTATCCTAGTCATTGGTGCTTACTTCCCTCATAACAGGAAGAACAGCTTTGGATTTAATTTAAGGCAGCTTGAGCTATAAATGAATATAAATAATTGTTCCAAAATAATAATACTTAGAAAAATTCTAAAAATCTTTTTCTACCTTCCAGAACCTAAACTGAACAGGATTGAGTCATTGAAAAGAATTAGTAAGTAAAACACTAGCTAAATATCTTGAGACTTTAATATGTCCACATGGCATCTCGAGAACTATCCCGTAAGTGATAATAGCTGTCTTCTCCTCTATACATAAATTACTCTCAGTTGTAAGTTATGAGTTTAGATAGGGAAATTAAGTCTTTCAAACCACCAGTGTATCATTTGGTGCACAAGGACAGGAATGAATACACTTAGGACGTGTTGTAAGTGATTTTTTAGGTAGAAATTATAAATTCCCCAGAGACAGACAAAAAAACTCCCCTTGAGTGATTCACAAAAAAGATCTGTGAAGGGGAGGTACACCACATTACAAATCTCAGAAATGGAATAGACTTTCTTATGGGTCAACGTAAATAAGAGCAAAAAGATCCAGCATTTGCTTTACAAGTCAGCAGAGAATTCCTCCTACTTGTGTGTTATGAGCTGGTTCTGAAAGACTTTGAAACAAATTTTTCCTTTGTTATATATCATGCTCACTGTATGCTTTTTTATCTTATAATTTTTTTCCTCCCTTACAAGAGATGTTTGGGATATTCAATGTCCTATATCTCTGGGAAGAGGGAAAACACTGAAATTAGGGGAAAGAGAGTTCCTAAAGGATATAGGCAGAAGCAAAAGGCAAAAAATCTGTTTCTAGTTTTGTTTTGTTTCTTCCCCTTAACTTTAGTTTGAAGTTTCATTATTCAGGAGAGATAACATGATACCATGGGATATAATTCAATACATATAACAAATGTTTATTAAATACCCAATGTGTTATAGTTGGGAAACGCATGGAAAGAATACCAGCAGCTAGATGGTACAATGGATAGAGTGCCTGGAGTTAGGAAGATCTGATTTTAAATCTGGCCTCAAGACATTTACCAGTTGTAAAATCCTGAGCAAGCCATTTAATCTCAGTTTCCTCAACTTTGAAATGAAAATATTAATAGTACCTACACCTATGTGAAGATTAAAGAAAAAATTTGTAAAGTTCTTATTACAATTATCTAACACAGAGCTATATAAATATCAACTATTATTATTATTGTGTTGTTGTTATTATTATTATTACTGCTTTGGCATCAAAGGACCTGAGCTCAAGTGCCTTCTAACATGATTAGCTCTCGTGTGTCATTCTGCAAGTTTCCTCACTCTGTTAGGACTCACTTTCTGTAAAAGTGAGGGTGTTGAATCAGATGACTTCTGATTCCCTTCCTTGCTCTCAGTCTATGATCTTCTTAAGAATTCTCTAGGCCTCTTTTTTAAAGTTTCAAGACCTTAATGTAAATTAATGATCAGATTATAGATTTTGAACTGGAAAGGACCTGAGAGTTCACATAGTCCAATCTCTTCATTTTGCAAATGAGAAAACTGAAGGGACTTGTCCAAGGTACTCATCTCCCGATCTAGAAATCAAACCCAGATCATAAAAAGAGGGAAAAGGACTCATATGTGCAAAAAATGTTTGTAGCAGCTCTTTTTATAGTGAAAGGGAATTAGAAATTGAGTGAATGGCCATCAATTAGGGAATGGCTGAATAGGGTATGGTATATGAATGCAATGGAATATTATTGTTCTATAAAAAATGATGAACAGGCTGATTTCTGAAAAGCCTTGAAAGGCTTACATGAGGGAAGTGAGTAGAACCAAGAGAATATTGTACATAGTAACAACAAGATTATGTGATAATCAACTATGATAGATTCAGCTCTTCTTAGCAATACAGTGATCCAAGACAATTCCAATAGACTTGGGTTGGAAAATGCTATCTGTATTCAAAGAGAGAACTATGGGGACTGAAAGTGGATCAAACTATTTTCTTTTTGTTTTTTTTCTTTTTCATGTTTTTTTCCTTTTGTTTTGAGATTTTTTCAAACATGATTAATATGGAAATGTTTTAAATGATTGTAATATATAACATCATATTGCTTGCTTCTTGAGGAGGGGGGAGGTTAAAATAGAGGTAAAAAAATTGGAACTCAATATCTTACAAAAATGAATGTTGAAAACTATCTTTACATGTAGTTGGAAAAATGAAATTCTATTAAGTAGAAATCAAACCCAAGTTCTCTGATGCCAAATAGAATTCCCTTTTCCTTTCACCACTTTGCTTTCTAATATAACAATAGTTTATTGTGTGATGGAGACTGTATACATATATATGTACATATATATATATATATCATTCTATAGTTTTGTATCCTATCATTTTTTCCTCCCTGACAAGAGATATTTGGGATAGTCAAAGTCCTATATCTTTGGGGAGAGAGAGGGAAAACACTGAAATTAGAGGAAAGAGGGTTCCCAAAGGATGCAAAAGGCAAATATTCTCCACTTCTTAATTATGTCTGGGTCCATCCTTGATTGAAATAGTTATGAGAATAAATTAGGTTAATGTAAAAGATGTGAAGTAAATTAATATAATTCTTAATGTGTTATAAAAATTAGAAATAATTTTAAGACAATTTTATGACTAAAAATTATGTGACATTTTACTTTCAGTATATAAGTAAATTTAATCTCCTGGAGCAATAGGCAGACTTTTCCAAATAGGGAAATCTTTTTTTCCTTTGTTAAACTCAAAAAAGCCTTGTCTCTCTAGAGAAAAATTTAAGATTCAATTTTCTTTTAAGGTAGAATCAAGGGTACTTTTTGAAATTACCTTACAAATGTCTTGTGAAGAAATTCTTTTGAATTGCTTGCAGTCAAATTACTCATCTTTCTCTCTGTGTGTTTACTCAAGAATCTCATCAAGTCAAACAAATATCATTGCAACAGGAATAGGATATGCTTCTTGTTTGAATTTAAGTATGGAGCAAAAGTCAGGTCTCAATTAGGAGCCGAATTTTGGCAACTTGAAACCCATCAGAGTCTCTGTGATTTAAGAGTTGTTGGGATTTCCCCGCTGTCTTCTTGAATGTATGAACAGAATTGATTGGAGTTGGAGATGATTTGGAAGGATGCAGATCTTGGCAGGAATATTAATTACAGGTCACTAGAGTTAGCATTTCATACAAGATGTACTATTCAGGTTTCCCACTTCATTGTTCAGGCCAAATGCATACAGGAATGAAAAATACTATCCAGCCCAGTTTTGTGAGAATACAACAATGAATATAAAGATAATCTGATAGATGTTAAAATGTTGGATATCACAGAGTCACGATTAGCAAATATTCTAAAAATTCTTTCCCAAGATAAAATCTTGGGAGGGGGAAGAAAAAAAGGTTCCAAGTAAAAGTATCTTAAGTACTGCCTTATTATAGTCTAAAATAAACTTTTTATGGTTTAACAAAGACAAAATGAATTTCAGTTCATGGGCTCACAAAGAAGCTCAGTCCTTTTTTGTACCACTTTTAATTCTTAGAAAGTGTTTTTAATTAATATTTTAGACTTACAGAAGCTGGAAAGAACCTTAGTGATAAAAGGCAACATGATATACTGGAGATGGTGCTGCATTTAGCATCAGAGGGCCTGAGGTTGCTTACTTCTTATGTGACCTTGAACAAAGTATTCTATATCTTATTGGAGCTTATTTCAACATTGGTAAAATGAGGGGATTGCCTCTAAGGTTCTGTCCTGGTCCAAAGTTATGATCTAATCCAATACCCTCATTTTCAGACAAAGAAGGCCCAGAGAAGAAATATGAACTGCCTGAGGTCAAATATTTAGTAATTAGCAGATCTAAGTTTTGAATCCAGGAATTCTAATTCAATTTGGTTCCATTTGGAAGCCCATCACTTGATATGATAATACCAAAACTGATAATTTTTAATTACTGAACAATTTATCATTATTGCTTATTTCTGTTTTTTGGGGAGAGGGTCAATTAATAGTTTCTAAAAAAAAAAAACTCATTTGAGTGCTAGTCCTCAGTAATTCTTTCCTTTGGAGCTACACAAAATATGTCTAATTTTTCTTCCAAATGGCACCTTTTCAAACAAGCCCTATGCCATCATTTTTTTCATGCTGAACATCCTCAGTTACTTTATATGACATGATTTGTAGTCTTTTTCCCATCCTACTCACTCACTTTTGGACGCCCACAGTTTGTACATTTCTCTATTCAGATATATGGTCTGCAGAGCATTGCATCCTTTATCAGATGAAGTTGTTGCATCCATTGTTTGGAGGTTGGGGCATTTTTGTGGTTTTTAACTAGGGGAAGTTCAGTTCTGGGATGAAAAGAGAATATTCAGAAGTTACAGTGATATAAAAACAAAAACCAATAATAATTCTTTTTCCCCCATTTTAACATAATCCCCAGAATTAATATGACATGTTCAGACCAGGGCAGAATCCTGGATTTTGGACTATATTTTTTTGATGTAGCCCTAAGACTTGATTTGCCCTTTTGGTAACAGCACATTCTTAATTCAAAATGAGCTGCCAGACAATTAAAACTCTTGCCTTTTTTTCCTCTGAGTGTTTCTGTTAAGCCAAGTCAACCACATCCTATATTTGAGCAGTTTAAATTTAATGGGGATAAATGTAAAGTTCAGTAGTTTGGATTTTTTTAAGCATCTCATTAAATTCAGCTCTCTGTTATAAACTATTGAGATATTTGTGGATTCTAATTCTGTTATATAAAGTCTTAATACTTCTTTCTAGATTTGTCTCCAATGAATATCATTAGTTTCTGGTTTTTGGTTTTTTATGTTAGGCAAGTCCAGGCCAAAGACAAAGCCCTACCTGTAGCAAAACACTAGAGATTTCCACCTCACCAGAGACCCTCATGCCTGCTTTGCTGAACTTTAAAAAATGGCCTCCTGCTTGGTCTCTCTCCACTCCAAATCATTCTCCACATAAGTTCTAAAATTGATAAACCTAAAGTTCAGGTCTGCTCAAGAAACTCTAATGACTCCTTTTTGCCATCACTATAAAATTAAAATTTTTTTTTTTCCTCCCAGTAACAAGTCCATTGAGGTCTATGGAATATTCAGGGAGAATTGCTCCTCTGCTGTGAGGGTTTCTGGAGTCCTTTTCAAGGCTACTCATCCATCCTTGGTGTTCACCTTCACCCAACTCTCACCTATGATTCCAAAAAATTGTAGCATCCTCAGGGGCCACACCATGATAAGCCATCTTGGCAAGCAAGATAAACAAGGCTGAGGATAGTGGACAAGCCTCAAATGTATTAGTGAATTACAAAATGTCTACTACAAGTATGTCAAGATTTCCCCTGGCAAAATGGGTGAGTGAGAACTATTTGTTCTAGTAACCATGAAGGAAGTGAAAGCAGGTACTGTGGAGTGCTTAGAGGTTGGTCAGATATCAAAGATGTCAAAATCATCTACTGTATCCTGGGAAAGTCATCCTGACTTCTGTCTTGCCACTAAACTTTGATGTCTCTGGGGGAAAAAAGAGTGAGACTGAGAATTTTGTGCAGTTCTGGCTCACTTAAATCCAATTCACAAACAAGTCAAGACATTAATTCCACAGTGTCAAGGGTCCTCTTTGAAAATGAAAGACAAAGAACTAGTCCAGTATCTGAAAGAAAGTGTTTTGTAGTCTTTTTTGTTTGTTTATTTGTTTTTACAGATAATATTAATTTTTTATTATTTTAATTAATATTTTATTTTTCCCAATAACATGTAAAAACAATTTTCAATGTTTTGCTTCTGATTACTACTTTCCCCAAATTACTAATTTCCTCTCTTCCAAGATCACCCTTCTTTTCTTATTCCCTTTCTCTCCTACTTTTCTGTAGGGTAAGATAGATTACTATACCAAACTGAGTGTGTATAATATTCCTTCTCTGAGCCAGTTCCCATGAGAGTAAGGCTCAAGCATTCCCCATCACCTCTCCCGTCTTCCTTTCTACTATAAAAGCTCTTTCTAGCTGCTTTTATTTGAGATAACTTACCATCTAACTCTTCCTTTCTCTTTCTTTTTTTTTCTTTCTCTTTCTCTAAATGTATTCCTCTTCCTACACCTTAGTTTTACTTTTAAGATATCATCCCATAATATTCAACTCACACCTGTGTCCTCAACCACATATACTCCTAACTGTCCTAATAATGAGAAAGTTCTCATGAGTTACAAGTATCATCTCCCTATGTAGGAATGTAAACAGTTTAATCTTATGAAGTCCCTTATGGTTTCCTTTTCTTGTTTCCCTTTTTATACTTCTCTTGAGTTTTATGTTTAGAAATCAAATTTTCGATTTATCTCTGGTCTCATTAGGAATGTGTGAAAGTCCTCTATTTCATTAAATATTTGTTTTTCCCCTAAAGGATTATACTTTATTTTGCTGGGTAGGTGATTTTTCAGTCATAATTCTAGCTCCTTTGCCCTCCAGAATATCATATTCCAATCCCTCCTATTCTTTAAATTGAAGGTGCTAAATATTGTGTTGTCTTATCTGTGGTTCCACAATACTTGAATTGTTTCTCTCTTGTTGTTTGCAATATCTTCTCCTTAACCTGGGAGCTCTGGAAGTTGCCTATAATATTACTAGAAGTTTTCATTTTGGGATCTCTTTCAGGAAGTGATCAATGTATTCTTTCAATTTTTATTTTACCCCCTCTGGTTCTAGAATCTCAGGGCATTTTTCCTGGTTAACTTGTTGAAAGATAATGTCTAATAATTTTAAAATTTTCTCCCATGGAACTATTTTCCAAGTCAATTGTTTTTCTAATGAGATATTTCACATTGTCTTCTTTTTTTTCATTCTTTTGACTTTGTTTCATTGTTTTTTGATGTCTCATTGTTCAATTTTAGTATTTAAGGAATTATTTTATTCAGTGAAGTTTTTTTATATCTCTTTTTCCCTTTGGACCATTTTATTTTTTGAGGAATTCTTTTCTGCAGTAAATTTTTGTACATCTTTTCCCATTAGTGCAATTCTGCTTTGTAAAGCATTCTTCCCCTCATTGGGTTTTGTACCTCTTTTACCTTTGGCCTATTCAGTTTGTTTTATTTCCAATATTTTTGTGCCTCTTTTTATCAAATTATTGACTCTTTTTTTCATGATTTTCTTGCATCATTCTCATTCTTTTCTCAATTTTTCCTCTATTTAGATTTTTAAAATCTTTTTTGAGTTTTTCCATAATTTAGACTAACTCATATTTTTCTTTGAAGCTTTGGTTGTAGAAGTTTTAACTTTGTCTTTTACTGTGTGTATTTTGAAACTTTAGTGACTTTCTGTAGTCAGATTTTTCTTTTTCTTTTTTTTTTGGCTCATTTTTCCAGTCTGTTTCTTGACTTTTTAAATCTTTGCTAAAGTGTGTTCTACTTTCAGGGAGAAGGACCTTCAAGGGATTTGTGCAGCTGTTTTCAGAGGTAGTTCTGGGGTCTGTAAATTTTCAATTCTTTCAAGATGTTATGATCTAAGGAAAGGTGTATTTATTACTTTTGGATCTGTTTTCTGGTTTGTGATAAACCACAAGTACTCTTTCTGCCTTGTAATTGGGATAAGGTTCCACTGCACCCACAAATTCTGGGGTGCTTATGCTACTCCTTGCCTTGGAATTGCTACTCATGACTGTAACATGGATCCAAGTATGCACAAAGCAACAGAATCCTGTCCTCAGTGCCAGCAAAGAAGCCTTGTGATCTCCCTCTGATCAGTTGTTCAACCCTCACACCTTCAACGAGCTGAGAACTACAGAAAGGGCTGCAACAATAGGTGATTCAGTCACTCCCAAGACTTGCTCCTGGTTTGCTGGACCCTAATCTGTGGTAGCCCCAGCCTGCTTTGAACTGTGCTCCACCCTCACCCCAATACAACAGATCTTTCCTGCTGACATTCTTAATTGTCTTGGGCTAGGAAATTATTTCACCTCATCCTTTTGTGGGTTCTGCCACACAAGAATCTGTTTTAGGGCATAATTTAAAAGCTTTTTGAAGATTTTTGGGGAGAGAGATCAAGCAAGTCCCTGGCTTTTCTCCACTATCTTGGTTCGGTCTCCCTCCCCATAAATGAGCTTTGAATGCATGAATAAAATATATTATTCAGGTCCAGTTGTTTTAACAAGTCAAGAATCTAGTCTCTCCCTTTATCAAACGTTCTTCCACTCACAAGATAAAAATTACTTAGTTGTTATACTCCCTAATCCATCCTAAAAATCACTTAATTGTAATATCACCTAATCTACTCTTTTCTATTCAGAAAGATATCATGAGACATCATCAAAGGTATTGCTAAAATCAAAGTGCCTAAATCTATTAAAATATTTTTTCTAGCAAAAAAAGAGAACACCTAATAGCTTACATTAATTATGGCATTTTGTAAAATGCTTTCTTCAAAAAACTGTGAGAAAAGCAGTTTGTAGACATAATTACTTATTCTAACCATTTTATAGATTGGGAATGGGGAAACAAAGGAACTGAGGCTGGGAGAGATTGCATGATTTACCCAGGACTCCTTCAGACTACCAAGTTGTATTGCTAATAGAATATAAGCTAGAATTCAAATTTTCTGAACCCAAGTGCTCCTTGGCAGTGTTAGACAATGGAAAAAAAGGGTTGGGTTTTGAGTCAGAGGACCTTGCTTAAAATTCTGATTCTGCTTCTATGTGATCTTCAGCAAATCACCTACCAACTCTGTCCTCAGTTCCTCACCTGTAAAATGGGAAGGTTAGACTACATAACTTCTGAAGTCCCTTTCAGTTCCAAATGGATGAAACTACTATATCATGTGTATCCAAATGCACAAAAGAAAAGAGGCAAGTGCAACCATTATCAAAAATAGTTCTGATTTAAAAAAAAATAACTGCCTTTTTTTATTCTTTAACTATTTGATGCAAAATTGGTGGGAAAGAGGGTTTACCTTTTGCATTGGTTAAATTTTCAAGTGAGTTGGCCAATCACTGTGATTCTTCACTTCATTTGATACAACTAGATCCAAACTTACAAGAATTAATGGATAAATAAATGAATTAAATAGCATTTATTGAATGCTTCCTATGTGCCAAGCAGAGTGCTCAGTGCTAAGGGTATAAAGAGAAAAAAATAAGACAACTCTTGCCCTCAAGGAGCTTACATTTTATTAGAGAAGGACAACATGTATACATACATCTTCCTTGATTAAAGCCTAAAACAGTCTGCCAATAAGAAGCTACCATAATTTCCCTAGAATAGCATCCCACCTGTGGACATCTATTTTTATTTCATCCCTGTACTTGCATGGTGGCTGTAGGCTTTTTAAAAGAAAAAAAAAGAAAAGGTGCAATCACAAAAATTCTATTTAAAACATGGCTATTTACTCAGAATTTCAAGAGATTTTTCTAGATGTGGTTAGAGATGCAATTTGAATCAGATTTTTTTTTAATGAAGAAAAAAATAATTGTGTGTGGGAGCTAAAGAAAATGAAAAGAGAAAAAAAATAACATGTAATCATAAATTATACCAATGAGATCTTGAAAATTAATAAATAGAAAATGAGAAAATACAAATCAATAAATTGAATGCTTTGTGTGACAGGATGTAAAGCCTGGAAATTCTTAGAGAAAGCTCCAGGGCAGAGGGGGGAGGGAATCTTTAGGTTAAAGGGCAGATCTTTAAATTATCTGCCTGATTGCCTGACTCTATAGCTATCTATTTTTCACAGTTGGAGGTAATATTATTTTTCTAAATAAGTAATTTATTAAGAGCTTAACATTAAAAAAATACATTAAAATTAGACTGGCATTTTTTATGGATTCATAAGTATATTTATCAGATTATCAATTATCTCCTTCCTTCTGTGTCAATTCACTTCAGTTCACTATATTTCTTTTTTAGATATAGATTGAGAGCCAGAAGGAATCTTAAAACTTCTCAAGTCCAAATGTCTAATTTTACAGATGAGAAAAATCAAGATCTAGGCAGGAGAAGTGATGTGACCAAGATCATCCTGCTATTATAGGTGACATAACCAGAATTATAATCTAAATCTATTACAAGATCTGTTATTTTTTCCAGTTTGGCAAACTGCATCTTCCAACACAGTGAAGGCTGTATTCATTTGATTCAAGTTTCTTAATGTTGTGTTGTTGAGTAAATCTTTCCTTATTTCTTTATATTTTTATGGGCCACTCATAATTATATTATGATATTAGATTATGCTGGCATCATGTTCAGCCTTTCAAAGCATTATTCCATTACATTGATACATATATTCTTTCAGCCAGAAGTGGACATGGAAGGTGTTTAATCTTTCTTTTTTCAATTATAAATAATGCTGCTGTAAATATCTTTGAACAAATAGCTCTTTCCCACTCCATTCTCAAACCCTGCTCTTTTTTAAAAATAATATCCTTAAAGTGTATTCCTGGAATTAAGAGGGAGCTAGTTAGTGCAATGAATAAAGCACCAAGACCTAGAGTCAGGAAGAACTGAATTTTCAAATATGACCTTAGATGCTTATTAACTATGTGACCTCTATTTGCCTTCGTTTCCTCAATTTTTAAATGGAGATAACTCCCAGGATCATTGTGAGGATCAAATGAGATAATAATTGTGAACATTCAGCACAGTGTCTGGAATATAATAAGGGCAATAAAAATGTTAGCTATTATTATTAAATATATTTATATTTCATAATGTCTTTTGCAATGTACTTCCATATTGTCCTCTAAAAAGAATCCACCAATTTGCAATTCTACCAGCAATGCATATATATACCTAACAATTCTCTAACTGTTCTCTAACAGTCAGTTTGGGTCACTTTAACCCTAACCTCAAGTTCTAGTTCTTTGCAAGTTCCAGAACACATTCTGTCCCTAAGCTGAGGGGAATATAAGAAACTTTAGATCAGACACTCATGAACTCAGCATTGAGTCAGTTGAACCTTGTCTGACCAGAGTTCCCACTTTTATTCCACTTTCCCCCTATTTTTTGTATTCCCTACTTTTTCTCCAGTAATTGAATTCCTTTCTTGTTCCCCTATGATTAAGTCATTACCTGCATTGGATTTTCTGACCCCATGACATTGTCACCCTATAAATGGTTCCCCACCCTCAGCTGTTTAGCTTCCATAATATTAATTGCCTTTCCAGATTTCTGCTCATTATCTACTATTTGGCCTTCTGTTGATCATTTTCTATGTGTTTTTCTGGGCAGACATTTTGACTCATGTACCATGGCTAATGGTAATTGGGTCTCACTTATCCTTTCCCCTATAGATTGATCTCTACTTTTGGTCTCACCTTTTTCTCTCTCTGCACTCTTATCTCTTGAATAAACAACCCTCTATCCTTACTCTTCTGCTTCAAAATCCATATTTGTCTGAATCTGTAGATCTATAGAACTTATTCAGTTCAGTTTTATTTGGTCTCTCCATCCTGCCAGCAGCAGAATTATGAAAGATTTGGTCTTTGGGCTCATTTCCCAGGTTTTAAGGGACAATACTAGAATAAGGTAATCCCATATAGACCTCTAGTCTCAAAGACAAAAAAGTAATATTCTGTCTCTGAGACTCTGAAAGTATGGATGAGTATGATATTTTATAAATGTCTGTCTTCACTTTTTTGGTCTCTCCCTTGATTGTATATGTTTATTTTTGTTGTGTTGTGTATTTTTCATTTTTTCCATGTTCCTTTCTTTTAGTGTTACTCCATCTATATCTTCCCTTTTTTTCCTTCTCCCTATAATGTCCCACATTTGTGTCTTTCCATTCTCCTAATTCTTTCCCTTTCTTCCCCAACTGTCATCTGCCAAACTACCATCTTATATCATTGTATGCTCAGTGCCTAGCGCAGTATCTGGCAAATAGTAAGTATTTAAGATATGTTTGTGTATGAACTAGTTTCCTATCCCTATCTCTTTTTGTGAAGGCTAAAACACCAGTTATTAAACTAACATGCCTCGCAATGAATTCTGTATCACTTCTACTCCCCTCCCATGAATCAGTAGTCCTAAAGAGAAAAATATTTTAGCTTACTGGACAACAGAGAATCCATTATGTTTGCTATTTTTGGTGATAACAAAATGACAAGTCTACATCATGCATAGCATTAAGATTGATCATTTCAGAGAGACTCAAAGGAATTTAGAACAATCTCAAAGAAAAGAAGGGCCGGTTGAAATGTCAAAAAAAGAAAAGAAAATTAAAGGCCAATTTTTAAAAAAGAGTCAATATTATTGTATTTGATAAGATTACCACCCATCAATATTATTGTTTCATACAACCATAAGACCATAGATTTAGTGCTGGAAGGGACCCTAATGGTCAAGAATAACCCCTTTATTTTACTGATGAGGAAACAGACACAGAGAGTTTAAGTCACTCTATCAAGATCACTCTTCAATAAGTATCTGGGGCAAACTATGAGCTCATCTCTTCCTGGCTACAGGATGCAAATTCTATTCACTATGCAACCAACCTGCCTAAAACTATATAGATATATGCAATCAGGAAATTAACGGATCATTTAAGAGCCCTAGTAGACAAGGTAATGTCCTTTCTGAAAAATATTTCTGAAGAAAGATTGAGGGTGGGAAACTCATAGACCCAAATTTCAAGGGGTCTGTTTATGGAGGAAGGACTTTGATCAAAAGGGCTCTTTTAATCTATTTGAGCATATATCTACCCCCTATAGAGGGGACCAATAAAACTAGACCTCCTTAAGTCATGGTAACTCACATTTAGAATGTTGCACTCAGTGTTAAGATTGGGGTTTGGATCTTATCCCAGACACTTAATATCTATGTGATCCTGGCAAATCATGTCATCTCTCTGGGTCTCAATATCCTCATTTATAAAATCCCTGATTATTCTGGAATCAGAAAACATAAGCTCAGATCCCATCTCTGGCACTTACTACTTGTGATATAATTAGTGATGGTTTCCTTTGGCAAAAGTGCAGGGGAGTTCCATGTGGACAGCGAGGAGAGATACTAATACTAAATTTTCCCAGCACAAGAGATGATAGTAGCTGGGGTTTTGATAAAGTTCCTGCAAAAGCACTATGCTTGACCAAAAAAAGGTAATTTGTAGAATATATTTCTAAATCTCTATCTTTTGTGTCGGAATTTTAAAATTTAAAAGCTACATGAGCTAGGAATCTCTTTAGCCAGAGAAGAAGGGTTTTCTAGGAACTGTCAGTCTTGAGGGTTTATAAGTTTTTAAGATAAAAAATTTAGGGATTGTGGGATCATAGAAACATAGATTTATAACTACAAGGGAACTTGGAAACCAACTAATCAGAATTTTTGAGAAAGGGATTTCCTGAGTAATTGACTTTTGGAGAAGAAAAAAAAAAGATTACATTTATTCCCAATGGATGGAAGAGCAATAAAAGATTCCATGAAGGTACCAAACCATTCCAATATCCTTGTCAAGAAAATCCCAAATGGAGTCACAAAGAGTCATACATGACTTAACAAGGACAACAACAGGGTGACTTAGAACAATTCATGCTACTTTTTTCTTTGAATTGTCCTATGTACTGTAGGGACGTCCTGGAAAAATTTTAATCCAGAACTTTTGTTTTAGATTGTCTCTTTGAACCCTGATCATCCTACTTCACTTTCCTCTGACCTAATCAGGGTACAACATTTTTGTCTTCTGTGGATGTTAAAATGTAAAATGGGAGACCATACCTGTTCTATCTAATTAAATTCAAGAAGACCTGAGTTCTTTGTTAACATTAAATTATAAAGAAGTTACACTTACAAAAGCAAGGTAATCAAAATTAGAAGGAAAGTAGAAAACTGAGAAAAAAAATTTTTACATCAGGTTTTTCTAATAAAAGTCTTGTTTCTCAAATATATAGGCAAATTATAAAAATAAGAGCTATTCCCCAGTTCACAAATGGTCAAAGAATATAAATAGGGGGTTTTCAGGAAAAGAAATCAAAGCCATCAGTTATAAAAATATTCTAATTTATTAATAATTAAATGCAAATTAAAACAATTCCAAGGTACCACCTCAAATCCATCAAAGACCTAAAATGAAAGAAAAGGAAAAATACAATATGTGGATAATAGACACTTTAATGCATTGTTGGTAGAGCAGAGAAGTAATCCAATTATTTAGAAAAGAAGTTGGAACTTTGTCCAAATGGTTATAAAACTGTATACACTTTGACCCACAAAACACTACTAAATTTATATCCCCAAGATACTTTTTTTAAAGGCAAAGGCACAAAAATATTTGTAGCAGTTCTTTTTGTGATGGCAAAGAATTGGAAATTGAAGGAATGCCCATCAACTGAAGAATGGCTGCATAAGTTGTGATATATGATTCTGATGGAACACTATTGTGTCATAAGAAATGATGAAGAGGATAGTTTCAGAAAAATCAGAACCCGGAGATCATTGTATACAGTAACAGCAATACTATAATGATGAACAACTATGAAAGACTTAATTATTCTGATAATATGATAATCCAAGATAATTGTCAAAAACTTATGCTGAAAAATGCTGAGTGCAAAATGAAACATTTTCTTTCACTTTCTTGCTTTTTTACAAGATGGCTGATATGTAAATATGTTTTGCCTGATTTCACAAGTATAATGGGCATCATATTTCTGATTTCTCAATGAATGGGGGGGCAGAAAGGAGAGAATTCAGAACTGAAAATAAAACAATTTTTAAAGAAAAGAAGACCTGAGTTCTAATACTACTGTTGCTTATTAGATATTTGATCTTGAGCAACAGAGTTACCTTCTTAGAGCACCAATACCTAATCTAGAAAATTCAGTCAATACAAACACTAACACTATGGGCTTATTCTGAGGACCATTTTGGGAGCATTCTGCCAAAATTGAAATGTGACATGCTAGTTAGCATTTTAATAATAATTGCTATTATAATATTTCATCACTTTATGTATGTAAATACCAAAAAAGGTGAATAATTGCATTTTATAGTCCTTCAATAATACTAGTGGTAACGTGAAAGAGTAAAACTATCTTCAATAAATTTGGAGTAAAGCCTCCTTCAGCTTATTCCTGCTGGTACCAGGTTGTTGTTTACTTTGGCAGTGAAGCAAAAGAGAAGGAATGAGGTGCCAAGAAGACATAAAGCACCAGGTAGCATTTTTAATATCCTTGGCAAAGCTAGTTGGCAATTACAAAATATAAGGTAGCATCCAAGAAAAGGCATTAACTATGGCTTCAAATAGACTCTAACTAGGAAAATAAGAAGTAGAGACAAAACTGTTATTGAAGATATAAAGGATGTGGAATTTATGGGTAAATTCTTCTCCTCTTAATAGACAGTAGACCCTTGTTCTAACAGAATATATTACATGAATCCTAGATGTACCAACTATCCAGTCATGGAATCATAGACAACTGAAGAAGGGAAGTAATTTGGTCAGATCTAAAATATTTTTTCTAATTCACTGTCCAATATTTTTGCTATATTTTTACATTGAATATTTTCAATTGGAAATATATATTTTTATTATATATATGTATACATATATATGGAAATACTGGGATATATTACTGTATTCCTATATTGAATATTTCTAATATTCTTTCTAGTTTTTGAAATATTAAAATAAAAATATGACAGAGAAATTTCAATAAGATTCAGTTAGTCTGTAAAAGGGCTATATGGTCTATCCCCAAGTATCAGTGTTATAAAGTGGTTTGAATATACTACTCAGGCACTTATACATCTGTGCAAGTAGATAGAGTGCTACACTTGGAATCAGGAAGACTTGAATTCAAATTCTGACTCAGACATATACTAACTATGCAATCCTGGGAAAGTCACTTAAATTCTCTGTGCCTCAGTTTACAGCTGTAAAGTAACATCTACCTCTCAGCAAAAAATAGGTAAAGTACTTGGGGAACTTTAAAGAGCTTTTGTTATTGTTGTTGTTATAAACTTGATAAGAGCTATATGCAGATAATAACCAAAGTAAGTGAAAATTGCTCTAAGGCAAATTAATTTAGGCTTTATGTAACGAAGAAAGAAAAGGAAGAAGATAATGAAAAGGGGGAACAAGAAAAAGAAATAAGAAAAAAAAGAAGAGGAGAAAATTTTCAACAGGTGTAATTTAGGCAGTTAGTTGGTAGAGAGGATAGAAAACTAGACCTGGAGTCAGAATCAAATCAAGCCCCAACAATCCTCAGAACCATTTGTTCTAAGAAACAAATGAAATCATATTTGTAAAGTGCTTAGTACACTATCTAGGACACAGTAGATATTTGATAAATGCTCATTTTCTTCTTTTCTATATCAATTACTCATTATCTCTATGCTACATAATAGAAAAAGCTTTCACAATATAGAGACCTACATCATGTAGGAACTGTATAAGGGGAATATCATTCTTATTGTCTTAACTATTACTAGAATGACCATGGATCAGCCAGTAACTTAACAATCAGTCATTATGTCCTTGGTCAACACAGTCTAACACCTTATATCCTGATACTTATATCCTACAGAAAGCAGTTATATTATTTATCTTTTCAATAATTCATAAAATATTAAATTGAAGAGAGTGATTTACCTCCCATGAATACTTCTATTTAAATCCCATTGAAAAAAAAATAATAGGGATAAGAGAATGATTACAAAAAAGACAACAGAATAAAAAACCTACAGAAATAGACATGACTTCATCAAGCAATAAATAATAAGGACTGACAACAGGTACAAATCACCACTTTTGTAAAATGTAACTGAAAGTCTGAACGTAATTTATCAACTTATCTAACAATAGAGATCCCAAAGCGGACTCAAAAAGGTCCTTCATGGGTGATTTGAATGAGTCATAAAGAATTGTTTATGGAAATTGTTTGTGTTGGCAAATCATGAATAAGTCATCACGACAAGAGATTACAAAAGGATTATTGTTAAGGAGCCTGGGCTTAATGATCAATATAGATAATACAAAGAAATGATAGATGCAACATCTCCCTACCTATGGACTACAAAAATTTGTCGCTGACCATATACCTAGTAAAATATAACTCAGTATCTAGAATTATACCCAGAAGCTCATTGACTTGCATAGACTAAAAGATGAAAAATCACATACTACAAATTTATACTTTAAAATTTCCTTAAGAATGCAACCAGTTGGGGCAGCTAGGTGGCGCAGTGGATAGAGCACCAGCCCTGAAGTCAGGAAGACCTGGGTTCAAATCTGGTCTCAGACACTTAACATTCCCTAGCTGTGTGACCCTGGGCAAGTCACTTAACCCCAATTGCCTCAGCAAAAAGCAAAAAAAAAAAAAAAAAAAAAAGAATGCAACCAGTTAAATTCTAGCTGAATAAAAGTACTATTGCAGACTGAACCACTGCCCATGATTACCTAAATGTAAAATTATTCCATGAAAACTTTGGAACAATATTTTAATAGATGTCGCCATACCTCGTACACACATAATTTCCAAGAAGAATGGGAGAGAAAGCTTTTCAAGACCTAGCTATAGCAATGAGGATCATGGGAGATCAAGCTATATTGTTTTCTGGTAGTTTTACTCTTAGTTACCCCATTTAGGGTTTTCTTGGCAAAGATACAGGACTGGCTTGTATTTCCTTCTCCATCTCATTTGACAGATCAGGAAACTGAGGCAAGCACATAGCTAGCAAGTATCTGAGGTCAAATTTGAACTCAAATCTTCCTGACTTCAGGCCCAGGATTGTGCTACATAACTGCCCTAATGATTTATGAGGTTCTATACCATTTCCATCATTTATATGCTTCTGGATTTGTACCAAAGATGCCAGAATAAGCTTAAAGAAGATGAGTTTATATCCTGACACTTTTATTCGATCACATATATTTCATTAAATGTTAACTTAAGTATGTTGCAGTACTTGTGAGATCTTGAAGTTCTTTTGTTGGGAATCCAATATCAAGAAGCAATTATTGTATCCACTCATAGAGTTGTCAGTAAAACGGAATAGAGAAAAGAATGATAGCAGAGACTTAAGTGTCTTAAGATCATTCACATCAGACACTGAAAAATATGAAAACAGTTTCTCTATGTCAATAAATTGGTCAATATGTGCTTATTATTCTCTATGCTCCAGGTATTATATACTAAGTGCTAAGAATACAAAGAAAAAAAAATAAAGCCTTCTCTACCCTCAAGAGATTTACATACTATAACATGAGACCACACAGATCTATATAAGTATTTACAGAATAAATACAAAAAAATTTAGGGAGAGAAGCAGGGATCCAGTACCTGGTGGGAGCAGGAAAATCTCCATATATAAAATAGAATTCAAGATGAATCTTGAAAGAAATAATACAATAATCATAATGATAATTAAATTTAATCAAACCCAATGAAAATAATAAGTTTATCATAGCTTATATTTACATAGAACTTTAAGATTTCCAAAGCATGTTTGCTCCTTACAACAGCCCTGTGACATGGATGCTATTAGGAGTCCCATTTTGCTGTTGAAGAAATTGAGGATTGGAAAGGTTATTACTTGCCCAGGGTAATGCTGCTAAAATTTGAATTTAGATCTTTGTGGTTCTAAGTCCAGTGCTCTAGATATCTTTCTGTCTTTCTTATCCTGTTTGGTTTGTACTTTTTATGTATTCCTGAACTTGGTCTAGTAAGATGTCCTTATAAGAGGCAAAATAAGTAATAACACCCTGCAGAATGATACAGTAAATTATTAGTATTATGTTAAATAGGAGCATTGGTGGTAATGACCATGAGGAAGTCAAGGGAATAAAGGCTTTTTCTAAGGCAGAGGTGAGGAACCTTTTTTCTGCCAAGGGCCATCTGGATATTTATAACATCGTTTTTGAACCACACAAAATTATCAGTTTATAGAACTCAAGCAGTGGGTGGTTGTCATACCTAACTTTCAGCTCATCATCACCAGCAAATGATTCTGTGGGCCTTCTACTGCCTATGGACCTAATGATCCTCTGGTGTAAGGGTAGCAAATTTAGGAAGCACAAACAGTACTTCCAATATTCTAGAAAAAAATAGAGCTTAACTTCTCATTAACAAAAATAATTAAACAAAATAGAAAGGCACTAAAGGATAGGTTACGGCTAATTCCCTTGATATTCCTCCCATCTGACCAGTGTTTTCCTTGCAGTTCAATTAAGAATATGTTTCATGCTGGATTTTTTGGGCTTGAAATTCCTAATTGTGGCTCTGATTATGTGAAGGTAGCGTGGCCTACCATTTCTCCACTTATGAATAATAAAACACTTAGAATCAGAGCAAAGAGAATTACCACTGGTAACTCACTGGATAGCCAGTTTTATCTAAGAGAGAATTCTTGTCTCTGATCTTAATTCTATTTACAGAATTTGTCTGCTCTTTGGTTTTCATTTGTTTACAACCTGGAGACTGATGTTATCTCTTCATTGCTTGACTTGTGTAGAAATGGTTCAAAGACTTCTAGCCTATCTGTTCCTGCCAACCTGAAAAAATCAAGCCAAATGGTAGTAGCAGCATTCCAAGTGAGAAATTCTGCCAATCTGGGTCTGAAGTCTCAGAATTAACTGACTGATACATCAAGGAGTCAAAAAGGTAGCCAGTATGCAAGACTAAGACACTCCCCAATATCTTATTCAGAATGATAGTAACTAAATCCAATAGCATCAATGTCTTAAATATTTTTATTAGATCTAAGGTTCATTTGCAGGGATAATAATTTAGATTAAGTTTTCTGTTCAGACCAAAGACTTCGGAAACATTTAACACCTTACTTTATAAATTCAAATTAGTTACCATATTAAAATTCAACCATCCAGAAGTCCCAGAGCAGATTTTGAAAATTAAATTATCATCAGTAATAGTATAGGTCATCTATAAACAAAGCAAGGAAAATTCTAATGACTAGTAAGAAGTGGATAAAAGAGTGGTGGGCCCTCTCCAACAAACCATACTATTCTGTGACCTTAAAGAACATACATTGCTTCTCCTGGGTTTTTTTGTTTCTTTGTGAAAAAAACAACTCAGGATCACTAAAGTAGAAATAAATCTTGTGTTTATAATATTATCATTAATTAAAATATTTACTAGTTGCTTCTGCTACACTCTGGGGTTATAAAGAGGTGCCTACCATTGGTATTGGGGTAACTCTGCGAATATGTACACATACATGCATAAATACATAAGTATTTATTTGTATATACATTTATATATTTGTATATACATCTTTGTATGTGTACATATGCATGTATGTACATATCAGGCAAATATTAGATTATAGAGACAGATAAATAGACAGGCAAGCATAGATAGATAGATAATACACATAAAAATATAAGTGCTAGCCTGTTTTACAGAGTTATGATATTCCAACGGATAACAACTCAAATTTGAATAAATAAGCCAAGTTACCTTAAGATATTATTATTGTTAACAATCTTTTTGTAAAGGTGAATGTGACAATTGTGGTCTTAGAATCCTGAAAGCCTCCTGTAGAAATGTAATCTTTGTGTATGGGGTAGTATTCTATTCTATTTATTGGTTACATTTTCACACAAAAGGAAAGAAGGGCTTGTGAAGGATCTAGAATTGCTTTCTAGTGAGAGAATAGTTAAGGAGGGAAAAAAAACTTGACATTGATAAATGTATGTAGAGTCCATAAAAAAAGTTTGTGGACTAAAAAGGATGTTTTGCAAGGTGAAAGTTATTAGCAAATCAATTAAAGGTGATAGAATAGTTAAAAAAATTAATTAGGAGTATATGAGAGGTCATTCAGAACTGATGGAGAGTCAAGTTAAAAGCTGTTTTTGAGAAATGCAGTTCTTACTGCTTTCTGGAGCAGTAGCAGGTATGGAGGAAAGACTACTAGATTGAATGTCAAGAAGGCTTAATATTAGACTTGACTCTTCAGTTATCCAGTTTTATCACAGGATATCCCAGCTCATCAGCTTCCTCATGAGCAAAATGAGTAGATTGGATTTGATGTAATATTCATTCCAGTCTTCAAATTTCATGATTCTAACTACAAACATGCAACAAATAAATGACTTTTAAAAGTGTTATCTTTTTAGATTAGATAGAGATTGTGACCTGTATGGTTTGGTGAACAAATAGATATATGTAGTAAATATGTTGTTCACATATAAATAGATGCTAAAATATTGGAAAGCTACCTAATCTTTTATGTGACCTTATAGACTCTTGAGAGGCATTGATGACAAAGTAGAGAACTTGACTAGAAAGTCAAAAAGGTGTGGTTTTAAATCTCATCTCTAATCCATAAATGTTATGTGATCTTATATAAGTCACTGAAGTTTTCAATGCTCTAGGCAACTCTCTGAGATGATAAATTGTTGAGCAGTTCTAATTTGCAATGAAAAAATGTCCTCATGAGAATTCTTTACATGGATAAAAAGGATAGTTCTGTTCTGGGGGAGGAAAGTAGCAGACAGATTTTTGGATAGTCCCATTCAGGAGTTCTTAATCTTTCTGAAACCTTCTAGCAATCTTCTGAAATCTATGCACCTCTTCTCAGAACAATATTTGTAAGTGCACAAATTAAAATATATAAGATTACAAGAGAAACTAAAGCTTAGTGAAAATAATATTGTATTTTTTCCCTCTCCAAGTTCATGGACCCCTTGAAATCTATCCATGGATCCTGGAGAGTTATTAGTGAAATGGACAGATCCAATCCTTCCCCTTTCCCCTCTTTAGGTCAAGGAGCCTAGGAATTCCTTAATGGTATTTGCTCAGTAAGGGTCCCAGGAATGTTTACCTCACAAGGAGCCTAGGAATTTCCTGATAGTATTTACTCAATCAGGGTCCAAGGATTGTTTACCTCACACAATGAGGGAAATGGGTTTAATCCACAGTATGTTTGCCCAAACTTAATAAGAAAAGTATTCTATTCCACAAAGATAGTTTGCTCTGATCCAGGTGTATTGACCCAGATGATGTATCAGTATTTTACAATGTATACCTCAAATCCTGTTACTTCTTCATTATATTAGTAAGAAATCAATGTTTAACTGCAAAATTATGGGGGGGAAGTGGTCAGTGCTCTTAAAAACTTGTGGCCTACCAGGCTCGGGACTGAATACTTCTAGCTCGTCTGGGGGTTCAGTCACCGGGTCTGGCAAATAAACGCTCTCTAAAATTTCAATTACTCAGGACTGTCCAGTGATTTTTCACCGTGGATATCTCAATTAGTAAATCTGTTGTAGTTGATACAACAGTAAAACTTAATTATTAGAATTATTTAAGAGCCCCTGGTCAGCTATAGGACCTCTGTTTTACAGATTAAAAAAAAAAAAAAAGACTCACCAAGGTCAAGTGACTTGCCGAACATAATATAGTTTAACCGTAGATTGTATTTTCTCAAATTTCTTTAAATTTTAATTCCTTTCTCCCTTCACTCCCCCCCCCCTTCCCCTCACCTAAAGACTCATTACTTTCATAGGTACTGGGAACTCTGTTGAAATAAAGAAATGCCCTCTCTCCATGTAGGTCCTGCCCCTGCTCTTTATAATCTTAGAGATTTGCCTTGGGACACTGGAGGTTAAATGATTTACCCAGTGTCAGACAGCCAATCTGTGCCAGAGGAAGGATTAGAATACAATCCTTCCTTACTTGAAAAATAATCTATCCATCACACCACACCTCCTCCTCTCTTAGTTCTATTGGAAAAGCAATTCATAAAGAGTAAAGGTCATTTTCCACTGAAGTCACATCCAAATTGCCTATTACAAAATCAAAATTAGTAAAGGCCAAAGCTATGCAGCTTTACTGTACTCTGTAAATATTTTTAGTGAACTCCTATCAAATGACTCCTATTTCTCTGTTGTTTTATTGTCTTTTGTTGTTGTTGTAGTTGAAAAACAGCCTCACCCTTTGATTTTATTCCTCTATCAGAAAATCTCATAAAATTATTTAATTTAAAAAAAAAAAAAACATTACTGTCTGGAGCCAACTATGAATCTTTATTTCAAACCGAGAAAAAAAAGGAAGTTCTCTTTGGTTTTTTGACAAAGATTGTAAATTCTTTAATTCTTTTCTCTATAAACCATTTCATTTATAGGCCTACTTCAGGAATTAATGGATCATCTAGAGTGAGCTATTTCTTGCCTCCAGGTAAAAGTGTTTTCACTAAAGTTTAATAGTTGGAAAGTGATTCTTAAAGCCTTAATGTTATTAGCACTATTGAAAAAGATATATTTATTTGAAAGGTAGAGAGGAGTTTCTCCCTGTAGAGGTCCCTCTCCAATCCCTCTGCACTTGTTTTTAAGTTTTTACTAAAGTTATCCTGTAGGAGTAATTATTATGAGCCTCTTTAATGCTTTATTGTCCCACCATTCCCCCCCCCCCCGGAAACGGAAGGTGAACTTGTTCCTGAGCCACTATAATTTTTACTAATGGATATATTTCTTTTTGAAAACAATCCAGGTCTCTCAGAAACCTTTGTATTTGACTTTTGGCTCTTCACCAGTTTTTCTCTGATGACATGTGTTCAAAGGACACACAAACTCAATCAGCCCAATAATACCATTACAAACTTATTTATCAAATGAGTCACTGATGTTTGCATTGCTAACTGGCTTTCTGATTTTGCTATTTTACTTATCTCTGTCACACATGGTAATGATATAACTATGAATAATAACAGAAAATATTCAGTTCTGGAAAGCATTATAAATATAATTTGTCAACCTATCCTTGAAGTTAATATACATTTTCATTTCCCTTTACAAAGTTTATAGAATTAGACAGGGACTAGAAGTAACCTTGAAGAAAGTACCCTTAAGACATTCCCAGAAAGATAATTATGCTTCCTTTCCTTAAAGACAGGCAAAAGAACAGCTGCAATAATAATCCATTAGCAGTATCTACCAATCTAATGGTAACATAAATCCTTTCTTCTCCTTTCCTGTTTGTCACCTTCTCTTATTTTCTTTTTTCTATTTTCTACTGTTCTTACACTATCCCTTCACTAATTGAAACTAGTCTTCTTAGAAGAACTGGCATTTAGACAAGGTTACATTTGCTTTAGGAATGTTAACAAAAGTATTTGCTTATTAGGAGGCTCCTTCTAGATCACATTTCTTTAAGAACCTTTTTTTCCTTAGTCTGGCCCCCTAGAACCAAGACCAATAACTCCCTATCTTAGACTTTCTGCTAATTAAATTAAAAAAAACCAGAAGGATTTATTGAGTGAGAATTTGTGGTCATCTTAAATGGGTTGGGTCCCTAATGAAATTAGCCCAATGACAAATATTCCTTTAGAGATGGAAAAATCTAGATTAAATATATATACATATATATATTTAAGTGATTTCTCCAATGTCACACAGATTGGTTATTCTTGTGTCAGAGCACTGGGCTTAAAGTCAGACATGAGTTGAAATCCTGTCATAAGACAATTAGAACATGTTTGATCCTGGGCAAATCACAACTGTAAAATGGAGATAATAATAGTGTCTACTTCCCACAGTTGCTGTGAAAGATCAAATTAGATAATAGTTATAAAGCATTTAGCATAGAGCCCGCCACACAGTAAATGCTAATATAAGTGTAAGTTATTATTGTTTGTTATTATTATTATATGCTAATACAGTATCTTCAATCTTATTTCTATTGATAGAACTATATTGATATGGAACAGTTTGACAGACCCAGGGACTTTGGTAGGGGAGATTTTATTTTTTTGGATTTTCAGGATGTTTTAAAAATCACTGTTCATTGAATATTCTGCTGTGCAATTGGACAAATCTCAGGCTGAGCCTTTTTCCCAAGCCAACGAGAAATTGTTATTGCTGTCCACTCCTAGGTGACAAGCATAGAAATATTAGGACTAAAGGCTATAAATATTCTTGGAAAATCAGCCAGTTATCAGTATAAGAGGCATGGTGCTGGATTCTAGAAATGCAAAGAGGAAAATAAAATACTCCCTGCTTTCACTGGGCTTATATTCTATTAAGAGACACCACACACTCACACACACACACACACACACACACACACACACAAATACATGTTCTGTACATGTGTGTTTATGCATACACATGTGCACATGTATGTGTGTATAGATAGATAGATAGATAGATAGATAGATAGATAGATAGATAGATAGATAGATGATAGATAAACTGACACATGAAGAGTTGTTACCACAATGACCAAAAGCAGTACTTGTCTGCCTTAATGTTTAATGGTGAAATGAACATTAAAATAAAATAGAATCATACAGGTGGATCTTGCTCTATGTAATGGGTAAACTAAGATTATTCTTTCACCTAGGAGATTTGAATTTGAATTTCACCTTTAACTATGAATAGCAGCTTCATGATCATGACCTCTGATCTCATTCTTCCTCAAGTATAAAATAGAGATATATTACTTATCTACAAAGAATTTCAATGAAAGATTTTCTAAATCTTTGAAGTTATATACAAATGTTGGATCATTAGTATTACTCTCATTTTTACTGGACTATGATTTCATTGGTGAGGGAACTTCTAGTAAGAAAACCATCTCTATGAAGATAAATTTGTGTTTTCTCTAAGGGTAATGAACTTTTAACTTTTTTTGTGTGTCCCAAACCCCTTTGACAGTCTGATGAAAACTATGGAGACATCTCAGAATCATGTTTTAAAATGCAATAAAATAAAATGCATAGAATTGCAAAGGAAAACATTTATGTTGAAATATAATTATTAAAAAAAAAGTTCACAGACCTTAGGGTAAGAACTCAATAGAGAGTTGTCTAGAACAGTGAGATGTTAAATGACTTGCCCAAGGTTATGCACTTAGAATCTCTCGGGGGCAATGCCAGAAACAGCCCTTGACTCCAAGGTGAATTATTTATATTTTATGCCAACTGCAGTCTTGCATTCTCTGCTTGGTTCATGTTTTGCTGAATGGTGCTGAAGGAAATCACTCCATTCTGTGATTGTGCATACTATATTTTAATGTTATCTAGTTTCAAGTGGATGCTTAAGGCAGCAACACAATCCTATTATTCCTCCCCAATTGATTCCCTATCTTATTCACCTCAGAAACTATACTAAACTCTTCTCTCCTCAAGCCTCCAGTGCCTCCCCCTCTCAATACATATTCTCTCAGTGAAGGACCTCATTTATTACCCTTTGCTGAGAAAATTAAGATCATTAAATTTGAGCTTTGGGGCAACCAGGTGGCACAGTGGATAGAGCACTGGGCTTAAAATCAGGAAGACTTACTAGTTATATAATCCTGAGTGAGCCACTTAATGTGCCATTTGCCTCAGTTTCTTTCTCTGTAAAAAGAACTGGAGAAGGAAATGCCAAAAGACAAAACAAAAAAATCCCAAAACAAAACTACAGTATCTTTATCAAGAAAACTCCAAAAGGGGTCACAAAAAATTGAACACAACGGAAAAGTGATTAAAATTTGTGCTTAATCTGCTCCTATTCTCTTCATCTCAAAACCCTTTGATATTATTCTTCTGTCTTCCATTCAAAGTTTCTAATACTGAAATATTCCTTTTCCTTACTAAGGACCTTTCCTCTACAAGTTTTCTTGATTCCATCACTTCATGTATCGATTGTTTTGGCCAGAAACAAGGGGGTCTTTCCCAGATTGAATTTTTTTTTTGACTGGGTAAAAGAGACTGTTCTTTAACTTATATCTTAACTAAACTTTATCACTGAATGGGTGTTGCCTCAGTCAAACTGACCTATTAAAAACCTGAGCCAAGGTCTCCCACTGCATCCAGGGCCACCTCCAGTCATCCTGATCTCTATCTTGCCATTGACCCAGATGGCTCTGGAGGAGACAGTGGGACAGATGACCTTGCCCAGTCCTCCCTCACTTAAATCCAATTCAATTAATTGCATATCATGGCATCCCCTCCCTGAGGTCATAGTCTTCTTCAAGAAGGAAGGACAAACAGAAACAGCAACAATAACTTCTCTAATTTTGTCTCCTCAAACATTTCCCCCACCCTGAGGTGGAGGTGACTGGAATCTCTAATTCTGGCCTCTTTCAACTCAACTCCAATTCCACTTCTTGAAAGGAACCTTTACCAACCCCTCTTACTGCTAGTCACTTCCCTCTATGATTATTTCCAATTTATCTTGCATATTTTTTGTGTGTGCAAAGATGTTTTCTCCCCTTTTCTTTGAAAATGGATGATAGGTTTTTGTGTTTTAACACAGTGCCTGATAAATAATAAGCATTTAATAAATATGTTTTTGGAGACAATCAGAATCAAGTGACTTCACATTGATAATAAATATCTGAAGTTATATTTGAACTCAGGTCCTCTTGACTCCATTGCACCTCCTATCTGCCCTTCAGTTAATACTTTTTCATTTGATTTAGTTGCCAAAAATTACTTTGAATCTACCTTGTATATATTTTGCTTATGCTTTTTTTTTTTTTTTGCACACATGTTGTTTTTCCCACCAACATAAACTCTTTGACAGGGCAAGGACTATTTTGTTTATTTCTTTGTATCCTCAGCACTGAGCTTAGAGCTCAGCACATGCTATGTACTTAATAAATTCTTATTGAATAAATGAAGTGAGTTGGACCTTGGAAGATGGCTGGGACTCAGACAAACAAAACAGAAAGGGGGGAGAGTATTTTAGCAAAGAGGAACAGTTTGAGTAGAGATGCAAAGGTGGGAATACAGGCAGCACATTTAGGGAAATGAGTTGACCAACTTGGCAAGAGTGGACCATTAACATAATAAAAATAAGAATTAAGTGCTATCACTGCCAGATTAAGGAGTAAATAGCAGGATGTCTTAATGCAATCATTACAATTATTAAGGGGTCAAAGATCCACAAGAAATTTAAATGATAAACAAAAAGATGCATTTTAGGGGCATTAATACAAAGACCTAAAATTTCTGTACTATATTTACTATTAAAAATGTTCTTCTAATATTATAAAAAAAACTTTACAATCCAGTCACCACTCAGGATCCCTGCTCTAGTTGTGTTTGGTGTAACTATGGACTAACAGGTGGTGATCATTTTGTGATTTTTCAAACCAATGCTAGTTGCTTATCTAAAATGATGGCAAAACACAATCTAATCTAAAAACATTTTAAATGTAGGCCAGGAAAAACTGTAGGAATGACTTCTATAAAATTTAATCGCTAAATGTTTGTGGCAGCCCTTTGTGTACTGTCAAGAAACTAGAAACTGAATGGATGCTCATCAATTGGAGAATGGCTGAATAAATTATGATATATGAATATTATGGAATATTATTGTTCTCTAACAAACGATCAGCAGGATGATTTTAGAGAGACTTACACGAACTGATGCTAAGTGAAATAAGCAGAACAAGGACATCATTTTATATGGCAACAACAAGACTATAGGATGATCAATTCTGATGGATGTGGCTCTCTTCAACAGTAAGATGATTCAGACTAGTTCCAATGATCTTGTGATGAAAAGAGCCATCTACATCCAGAGAGAGGCTTATGGGAACTGAGTGTAGATTACAACATAGCATTTTCACTCTTTTTGTTGTTGTTTGCTTGCATTTTGTTTTCTTATTGATTTCTTTTCCTTTTTGATTTGATTTTTCTTGTGCAGCAAGATAATTGAATAAATGTTTGCATATATTGGATTTAACATATTTTTACCATGTTTAACATATATTGGATAACTTGCTATCTAGTAGAGAAGGTAGGGAGAAGGGGGGGATTGGAACACAAGGTTTTGCAGGGATTAATGTTGAAAAATTATCCCTGTATATCTTTTGAAAATTAAAAAGCTTTAAAAAAAATTTAATTGCTGGAGGCATCTAGATGACAGTGGATAGAGAACCAGCCCTGAAATCAGGGCTAATTTCAAATCCAAGCTCAGATACTTGTTGGGTAATCCTGAGGAAGTCAATTAGCCCCAATTATCTTCAAAAATAAACAAACAAAAAACCCTAATTTGCTGCTTTGAACTTGGTTGTGCCTCAGCCATGATGAGTTCCAGTCTCCAAATCTCAAAGCCAAGAACCAAGTCTATCGTAGTTGATCACTGCACAATCCTACTGTTGCTGTATGCAACATTTTTCTGGGTCTGCTTGCTTCACTCAGTATCAATTCATGTAAAAGTTTCTAGGTCTTTCTAAAATCAGCCTGTTCATCATTTTTATAGAGCAATGATATTCCATAACATTCATCTACCATAACTTATTCAGTCATCTTCCAAATAATGGGCATCCACTCAGCTTCCAGTTTCTTGCCACCACAAAAAGGGCTGCCACAAAGTTTTGCTCCATGTGGGTCCTTTTCCCTCTCTTATAATCTCTTTGGGTTACAGATCCAGTAGAGACACTGCTGGATCAAAGGGTGTGCAGTTTTATAGCACTTGGGGCATATGAACAAATGATCTTTCTTCCCACGTTTTCCCTTCTTTTAAACATCTTTTAAACAACTAGATGGTATAGCAGATAGAACACGGAACCTGGAATTAGAAAAATCTGAGTTCAAATGTGATCTTAGAAATTTATTAGCTCTGTGACCCAGGGAAATTCATTTGCCTCAGTTTCCTCAATTGTAAAATGGGTATAATAATAGCACCTAACTTGTAGGATTTTTGTGAGGAATAAATGAAATAATATTTGTGAAAGTGTTTAGTGCAATGCTTGGTATATAGTAAGCCTTATATAAATGTTTATTTCTTTCCCTCCCCTATTTTTGTGAAAGGTATCATCTTTCCAGTCTCCCAGGTTCCTAATTTCTATATTATCCTGGACTTTCTCAACTCATATATTACATCAGTTGTCAAATAATACCATTTCTACCTTCAATTTTTTGCATCTTACCTCTTCTCTTTACTTTGTTCAGGCCATCAACTCTAGCCATATTATTACATCAGTCTCCTTTCCTCAAGTCACTCTCCATTCTAGTCTGTTCTTCCCACTGCTTTCCATGTAATTTTCCTTAAGTGCAAATCTAACCATATGCCAATCAACTTTAGAGGCTTTATTTCCTTTAGAGTCAAAAATAAATTCTTTTTTTTTAGGTTCTAAAGTCCCATAGAACCTGCCTTCCACTTATCCTTCAAGACTCATTGGGCATTATCACCCATCCCATTCTCTGTGATGCAGCAAAACTGTCTTTCTCTCTATTCATCACATGGCACTCCATCTTCCATCTTTATGTCTTTCCACAAATGGTCCCACATGAACTCCCTCCATACTGCTATTTCACAGAATTCCTCTCTTCCTTTAAAATTCAGTTTGAAGACCATCTGCTATGTCAAACTTTCCTGATTCCCTTAATCACTAATGCCCTTCCCTCCAATACTATGTTGTACTTAAACTTTTTGGTATATATTTATATTTATTCAATTTATATTTATGATGGATATATTTCTATATTAAAATTTTTCTTCCCCATTAGAATGTAAGTTCCTTTCAGTTGTGAATCTTTGTGATCTCATATGGTATTTTCTTGGCAATGATATCAGAATGGTTTGTCATTTCCTTTTCTAGACCTTTTTAAAAATGAGGAAATTGAGACAAAGAGTTAAAAAATTGTCCAGGGTCATGCAAACTAGTGTCTATTGTCACTTTGGAATTCAGGCCCTCCTGGCTCCATACCTGTCATTCTATCTACTGTACCATGTAGCTATCCTTCTTAATAAATACTTGATGGTTTACTTATAGTGTTGATTGCCTCCAACTTTTCTGGCCTAGGTCAAAAGAAAATAGTAGTTGAATTCAGTTTGGCTGATACCTAAAACTTGAGGCTGGACATTTGTATTCTACAGACAGGGAGGTTTACAGCAAAATTCAAGGAAATATTAGAACTTCAAGTAACAATGATTTGTCTTGGATATTAGATAATACAATTTGATCTCTAGAAAACTGGCTTATAACTATTTGGCTATAAAGAAAAGCTTTAGTCTGACCTTATGAAACCTCTCTTTGACTTTGATGCACATCTTTTAAGCAGCAAACCATGATGTAGTCTTATGCCAGAAGGGCACAGCTTAATGGGAAATGAAACAGGAACTACACCCAAGCTATATTTGGAGATTTTCCTGGAGTTAAATCCAAGTGAGAAAGAGTAGAAAACTGGATAGTAAGTCATAGTGCCTTGAGGATTTATGTTAGAAGCCAGAAGTGAGTTCAAGTCTCACCTCTGATACATAGTGGTACTTAGTACCCTCAGGTAATTCTAGGATTATAAATTGCAGACCAAATACTGATTAAGATAAATAAAGGAAGTTCCTCACATAAGCTCCTTATATTAATAAACATAGGTTTGATAAACAGAGATTGATTAAGTAGATAGACTGATTGATTGATTTAAGGTGGGGGCAAAATGTATAATGTTTATAAAATATTCATGAGTGTTTTCTTATATTTAAAAATGTAGTCTGAGCCTAAAGCAGAGATTATTGACTTGTGTGTGTGTGTGTGTGTGTATGTTATCGATACCTCTGGCAATCTGGTAAAGCCTTTCCTAAAATAATGTGTTTAAAGGCATAAAATGAGATATGTAAAATTATAAAGTAAAGCTATTTATGTTAAAATAGTTTTCAAAATATTTTTAAAACCAACTTCAGAGAATCTCCTGAAATTTGTGCATGGGTGCCTTAGGGGTCCACAAACCATAGGTTAAAAATCCCTTAGTCTAGAGGAAGCTCAGCCAAAGCAAAAAGGCATCTGGTGCTTCTGTAGTGGGGCCAACTGTCAAGTTATCTGCAGCTGCCTCAGTGAAGGGTGCTTAACTAATTCTCCTAGAGATAAATGGGCTTATCTCTGCTTTTGCTACCTACTATTTATGCCTGGGGATCCAATAAAAATGTGATGAAATTGGGACATGGATTCTTTAGGCCCATGGAAAACTTTTGGAGGCAGATAATAAGCAATGACTGTTATTGTTGAGAATTTTTGGATACTTGGATATTGAGAAATAGATGGAATTTTACAAGTACCTAGGAATACTTTTTTTTATTAAAAGCTTTTTATTTACAAAACATTTGAGTGGTTTTTCTACAACCTAGGAATACTTTTTGATGAAGATTTAGAAGATTTGTTTTATCAAGAGGGATTATAGAGAATCTTAAAATAGGCTATTTCTGGGAAAGAGTCTCTTTTTTCATTAGTACTGCAATTTGAAATGATGGGAAGTGGTGGGGGAGGGAAGGAAGAGGGGAAGGGCTGGGAATAATGTGGTACAGTGGGAAAAGCACTGGATTTGAAAATCAGAATATCTGAGTTTGGATACCCTATCTACTTCTTTAATGATTTTGGCCCATCATTTTACCTATCTAGTCCTTAGTTTCAAGCTTTAAATCCTATGATCTATCTATTTCTCTGTATGAAAATATAGATCCTGATACTGGTATAGATCAAGTGAATAAATATAGACATCAATTGATCTCATCATTCAACTCAAATTGTTCTTTCCAAAGTTACCAGAGATTACATAACTATCAAATTTTGTAGATTTTTCTCAGGGTCCATCATTCTTGAATTCTTTGCAAGATTCAGAACTATTGACCACCACCTCCTCCCAGATACTCTCTATTCTCTGGTCTTCATAACATTTCTCTCTTGAGTCTCCTTTTGTTTGAATGATCTCTCTCAGTCTCTTTTACAAGTTTGTCATCTATATTATTTCCTCTAACCACAGATGTTCCCCAAGGATCTCTTGTGAATTATTGTTTCCCTACTCACCCTCACTTAATAAATGTATCAATTTCCATGGATTTAATGATCATTTTTATTCATAGACTCCCATAAATATTCCTACATCTAGGCCACCATCTCTTCTGAGCTAAAGTTCTGCAAGTGCCTTCTCGATATTTGTATTATATATTCTCAAACTCAATATATCCAAAATAAAATCCATCTTTCCTTTCAAAGCTACCTCTTTTCAGAATTTCCATATTCTGTGGAGGGATACCATTATCCTCCCAGTCAAGCCAGTTTGCAACTTCAATACAGTCATCATCAATTCACATTTACTTACTCTACATATCTAAGCTGTTGTCAAATCTTTTTAATTCTACCTCCATCATCCCTCTTGCTTCTCTCCCCTTCCTTTTACCCACCCAAATACTATCTTAGTTCAGGTTCTTATTACCTCTAAGGTTTTTTTTACCATAATTAAACTTTATTTTTAATTTATGGAATAAGAACCTCCCCTCAAACCAACAAAATATGAAGCCTCTAGACTGATTCTGAAGCAAAAAAATCCACAATATCCGGAGAGCAACGCGATTCTAGAAGAAGATACTCTGGAGGAACCTCAAAACAGGTCTGTTTTAATGGGGCAGGGGGTGGCCTACTGAACCCAGACTGCAGCACAGGGAGACCGGGGCAGGGAGCTGGAGCAGGGAGCTGGAACAGGAGTCAGAACAGGAGTGGGAGCGTTGTGCTTTTCACACACCTGGGAGTCTTCTGCGAGCCTCTTGGAACAATTTGTCCTGATTGTGGGCAGGTGGTTTGGAGGGTCTGCCTTTTGAGGGGGATAGATTGTGAACCACTGAACCCCTGATGAGCATCGTAACTAGCTGCCATTACACAGCACCTTAAAGCAATCAATCAAACAACAGGTCTGATAAGCACCAGAAATAATTCAATCAGCGGAGCTGCCCAGCCCTGACATAATTCAATCAGCAGAACTGCCCAGTTCCTGAAATAACTCAATCAGCAGAACTGCCCCAGGGCAAATTAAAGCAGCTGTCCCACCTTTGCCCTAAACAGACCTCACACCTTTAAAAAAAAATGAATAAAAAAACAAAAAGAGCTCTCACCATAGACAACTTTTATGGAGAGAGGGAAGAACAGACCTCAAATCCTGAGGCCCCTAAAGGTAAAGCAACTCCAGAAAAAGCCCCAAAGAGAGACATAAATTGGTCTCCATGTCACAAGGCTTTCTTTGAAGATTGCATAAAAAATCTTAAAAGAGAGTTAGAAGAAACATGGGGAAACGAAATGAGATCACTGCAAAATAAAATAGAAAAAATGGAAAAAGAATGCAGTGAACAAAAAAATGTAATTGGTCAATTGCAAAAGGAACTAAAAACAGTAACTGAAGAAAATAAGACATTAAAAATTAGAATCGAATAATTGGAAATGAATGACTCATCAAGACTTCAAGAATCAGTTGAACAAAAACAAAAAAATGAAAAGATAGAGAAAAACATGAAATATCTCCTAGGAAAAACAACTGACCTGGAAAATAGATCTAGGAGAGACAATCTAAGGATTATAGGGCTTCCTGAAAGCCATGATGAAAAAAAGAACCTGGACACTATATTCCAGGAAATCATAAAAGAAAACTGCCCTGATATTTTACACCCAGAAGGCAAAATACTCCTTGAAACAATCCACCGATCACCTCCTGAAAGAAACCCAAAAATTAAGTCCCCCAGAAATATCGTGGCTAAATTCCAGAACTATCATACCAAGGAAAAGATATTACAAGAAGCCAGAAAGAAACAATTTAAGTATCGGGGAGCTACAATTAGGATCACACAGGACCTAGCAGCTTCTACTTTGAAGGATCGAAGGGCCTGGAATCAGATATTCCGAAGGGCAAAGGAACTTGGATTACAGCCAAGAATAAGTTACCCAGCTAGAATGAGCATTATCTTCCAGGGAAGAAGATGGTCTTTCAATGATATAGGAGAATTTCACCTATTTCTACTGAAAAGACCAGAACTGAACAAAAAATTTGATCTACAAACACAGAACACAAGAGAAACATAAAAAGGTAACAAGAAAAAATAACTCTTGAGAACTATATTTATGTTATAGATACTTATAGAATGAGGGTTGATTTTATGAATTGATTATTACATTATGATTATGATATGATTACTGTGATTTTATGATTATTATCATATGATTACTGTGATTTTATGATTATTATTATATGTTTATTGTGATTTTATGAATCTTGTGATATGATAAACTGAAAAAGAAATTAGAGGTAGAAAAGGGATAACACTGGAAGAAGAGGAAAAGGAGGTAAAATAAGGGAAATTACATCACATGTAGAGGCAAAGAAAACCTATAATGATTGAGGGGAGAAAAGGGAGGGGAATGAGAATTGGGTTAATCTCCATCTCATCAGATTTGGCTCAGAGGGAATAATAGACGGACTTATAAGGAAACTGGAGGGAAAGGGGGGGAAAAGGGGGTGGGTGGGGCTCTAAAGGGGAAGGATTGTTTGAGGGAAGTGGTTTTCAAAAGCAAAATAGTAGGGAGGAGGGAAAGGGGATAAGAAAGAGAAAAGCATAAGCTAGGGTAAATAAGATGACAGGAAATACAGAATTAGTTATTTTAACTGTGAATGTGAATGGAATGAACTCTCCCTTAAAGCAGAAGCAGATAGCAGAGTGGATTAAAAACCAGAATCCAACAATATGTTGTATACAAGAAACACATCTAAAACATAGAGATACATATAGGGTGAAGGTAAAAGGCTGGAGCAGAATCTATTATGCTTCAGGTGAACAAAAAAAAGCAGGGGTAGCAATCCTGATCTCAGACCAAGTAAAAGCAAAGATAGACTTAATTAAAAGAGACAAAGAAGGAAATTATATCTTCCTAAAGGGTACCATAGATGATGAAGCAATATCAATACTGAACATATATGCACCAAGTGGTATAGCATGGAAATTCCTAGAGGAAAAGTTCAGAGAGATGCAAGAAGAAATTGACAGCAAAACTATAATAGTGGGGGATCTCAACCTCCCTCTCTCAGAACTTGATAAATCAAACCACAAAATAAATAAGAAAGAAGTTAAGGAGGTAAACAAAATGTTAGAAAAGTTAGGTATGATAGATCTTTGGAGGAAATTAAATGGAGACAGAAAGGAGTTTACTTTTTTCTCAGCAGTCCATGGAACTTATACAAAAATTGACCATGTGCTAGGACACAGAAACCTCAAAATCAAATGCAGGAAGGCAGAAATAATAAATGCATTTTTTTCAGATCATGACGGAATAAAAATCACATGCAATATAAGGCCAGGAGAAAATAGACCAAAAACCAATTGGAAACTAAATAATTTTATCCTAAAGAATGAATGGGTGAAACAGCAAATTACAGACACAATTACTAATTTCATTCAAGAGAATGACAATAATGAGACCACATACCAAAATTTGTGGGATACAGCCAAAGCGGTAATAAGGGGAAATTTTATATCTCTAGATGCTTATTTGCATAAAATAGAGAAAGAGAAAATCAATGAATTGGGCTTGCAACTAAAAAAGCTAGAGAAAGAACAAATTAAAAACCCCCAATCAAATACCAAACTTGAAATCCTAAAAATAAAAGGAGAGATTAGTAAAATTGAAAGTAAAAAAACTATTGAATTAATAAATAAAACTAAAAGTTGGTTTTATGAAAAAAACAACAAAATAGATAAACCTCTAGTTAATTTAATTAGAAAAAGGAAAGAGGAAAATCAAATTGTTAGTCTCAAAAATGAAAAGGGAGAACTTTCCACCAATGAAGAGGAAATTAGAGCAATAATCAGGAGTTACTTTGCCCAACTGTATGCCAATAAATTTGATAACCTAAGTGAAATGGAGGAATATCTAAAAAAATATAGATTGCCCAGATTAACAGAAGAGGAAATAAATTACTTAAATAGTCCCATTTCAGAAAAAGAAATAGAACAAGTCATTAATCAACTCCGTAAGAAAAAATCCCCAGGACCAGATGGATTTACATGTGAATTCTACCAAACATTTAAAGAACAGTTAACTCCAATATTATATAAACTATTCAAAAAAATAGAAAATGAAGGACTCCTACCAAACTCTTTTTATGATACAGACATGGTACTGATACCTAAACCAGGTAAAACAAAAACAGAGAAAGAAAATTATAGACCAATCTCCTTAATGAATATTGATGCAAAAATCTTAAATAAAATATTAGCAAAGAGATTACAGAAAATCATTCCTAGAATAATACACCATGACCAAGTAGGATTTATACCAGGAATGCAGGGATGGTTCAATATTAGGAAAACTATTAACATAATTGACTATATCAATAACCAAACTAACAAAAACCATATGATAATCTCAATAGATGCAGAAAAAGCATTTGATAAAATCCAACATCCATTCCTATTAAAAACATTAGAGAGTATAGGAATTAATGGACTTTTCCTTAAAATAGTCGGTAGCATCTATTTAAAACCATCAGCTCGCATCATATGTAATGGTGATAAACTGGAACCATTCCCAATAAGATCAGGGGTGAAACAAGGTTGTCCACTATCACCATTACTGTTCAATATTGTATTAGAAATGCTAGCCTTGGCAATAAGACAAGAAAAAGAGATTAAAGGAATTAGAGTAGGTCATGAGGAAACCAAATTATCACT